>JAOXNR010001021.1:0-10393 GCA_028571225.1 Parsonsia alboflavescens
AGGTACGCACCGGAGCGCGCCTTAATGCGCGCTCCAACCGTTACCGTAATGGAATTTTTACTCCGCTTAATTGGCTGCATGAGCACTGAAGCAAAAATTCCGTTACGGTATCGATTGAAGTGTGCATTAAGACGCGCTACGGAGCGCACCTTAGCAAATTCGTATATATATATATATATTTATATATATATTTATATCGGTGCTCGAGTCAGTTTTCATCCATCTCGACAATTCGATTATTAATGAGGATGTTGATGGAATTCGAATTCGAGACTTATGACCTGCGAGCTTGCCATTCCACCCATTGGGATGCCCTTTAAGAGATGAAAATCATCAATCTTAATTATCTACTTGTTATAAAATGAGAAAATAGTGGATAGTGCACATCAACTGTTTACGATTAAATCATAATACCTATAAACTTTATTTTTATCTATTTATATGCATAACAAATTTATATATCTTTATTTTTATCCCACCATCACATTTCATGGCAGAATCAGGCTACTTTTTCTCAAGTTACAGACATGTACTTATTGTGCAAGGATAAAATAGTCCTTCTAAATCTATTCCCATAAAAAAAAATAACTAAAACCCATCAGTATGAAGTAAAATCAACTCATTAAAATTCACAAATGAAATTTTCACCAAATTCCATAACCTTTACTCATACGGGTGGGTTTTAGTTATTTTTTTGTGGAGTAGACTTAGAAGGATTATTTTACCTTTGTACAATAAACACATGTCTTTCATGTGAAATAGAGTGGCTTGATTCCACCGTAGGGTGTGGTGGTGGGGTAGCAATAAACACACTTAAATTCATTATGTATAAAAATAGATGAAAATAAAATTTCTGAATATTGTAAGTGAATCGCAAATAGTTTATGTGTACTTTTCGCTATTTTCCCTTATAAAATATATAATAATATGAATGTCTATTTACTCCATTATTTTGTTTTGTTTTATGTAATTCCCTTTTCTTTCTTTATCTCATGTAACTTCTCTACTCTTTACTATGTAACTTTTTTTTCCAC
The DNA here is from genome assembly GCA_028571225.1 of Parsonsia alboflavescens. Classification (NCBI taxonomy): domain Eukaryota; kingdom Viridiplantae; phylum Streptophyta; class Magnoliopsida; order Gentianales; family Apocynaceae; genus Parsonsia; species Parsonsia alboflavescens. Next base: position 1,035 of record JAOXNR010001021.1, read on the forward strand.
TGCCCCATGTAACTTATGTAACCTACAAATGGTGTTATTAGGATTGGCCTAAATAGAGGTTTAGGTGAATGAAAAAGTGATGAAGTGAAGTTCTTGTTTTCTTGTTCTCTGCTTTTATATTATCTATTCTCTACATTTTATATTCTAGTTTTGTTAACTTTATTTTAATTATTCCATAACAAATTATCAGCACAATCTCTACCTTTTCTTGAAACTTTCTTGGTAAATCTGGTAAGTTCTTGTTTGATTTCTTCATTCCTTTTTATTTATAAAAAAAAGTTTTGTTAAATTATTATTTAATTATCTTATGGCTAACCTTACAACACTTGAGTTTGTGGCTCTTGATATTAGTTAAGGGTGCTAGATGCTTCATCTAGATGCAAATGGCCTTGGAGAAACTCTCAAAGAAGGAAATAATGCCACAAACCAAGAAAAGGCCAATGGAATGATTTTTCTCCTTCACCAACTTGATGAGGGGCTGAAAATTGAATATTTAACAGAGAAAGAACCCTTTATCTTGTGGACAGATCTAAAAGAAAGATATGACAACCAAAAAAATGATAAACTTCCAAAAGCTTGTTATGATTGGATGCACTTGAGTCTGTAAGATTTCAAGTCTGCCAGTGAGTATAATTCATCAATTTTTAGAATTAATTCTCAATTGAAATTATGTGGAGAGAATGTTACTGATTATGATTTGCTTGAGAAAACATTCTCAACTTTTCACTCATCAAATATGCTCCTACAACGAGAATATTGTGAAAAGGGTTTTAAAAAATATTCAGAACTGATTTCTTGTCTTCTTGTTGATGAATAAAATAACTAGCTTTTGTTGAAAAATCATGAAATCCATCCAATTGGTACTGCTCCATTTCCTGAAGCAAATGTGCAGACCATGCAATCTAATCGAGGGCTCAGTCAAGGCCAAGGTCGTGGATATGGTAGAAATAATTTCAATAATCTTGGTGGTCATATAAAGAAGTCAACTTACCGGAAGATGGAGAATTATGATGAGATGATGGAGACAACAATAACAAGAATTGGAAAATAAATGTTATCGATGTGGCATGAAAGACCATTGGTATCATATTTGTCGTACTCCAAAACATCTTGCTGATCTGTATCAAAAATCATTGAAGAATAATGAGAAAAAAAGAGTGACACATTTTGTTAGCAATAATGTAGTTAACAACAGTATTTGTGGTACTAGTTTTATTGGTTTTACTTCATTGGATGTTGTTGATTTCTTTGTCGATCAACCCTAAAGGTGATAGTAGTCAAATGTTCAATGATGGAAACGTCCAAGATAGTTATATGTCCAAGAATAACTTATTAGTCATTTTATGTAATAAATTTGGTAACCACTTTGATGTAATAAATTTCCTTTTTAATGTTTATCTTAAACAAAATTTTATTGTTAAACATTTACATTTTGAAAGTTATGTTTAATTAAAATAATTTAAAGTTATACTATATTTAAATATTTTCTAATTTATAATTTAATTATTTTATGAAGAATATGGATGTTTCAATGATCAATGGAAAAGAATTATGCTTGGCAGATAGTGCAACAACACAATCCATATTTAAAGATAAGAAATATTTTTCTTATCTGGTAGTGAAAGAAAATCATGTTAGTACTATATACGGTAGTACCAAAATAATTGAAGGCTCCGCAAAAGCATTTATAATTTTGCTTGAAGAAACAAAATTTTGCATTGATGATGCATTATTTTCTAAAAAGTCTCAAAGGAATTTATTGAATTTTAAAGATATTCGTCAAAATGGATATCATATTGAGACTACATGTGAAGGCAATATTGAACACTTGTATCTTACAAGTATTATTTTTGGAAGTAAAGTTGCCTTGTTATTCCTGAAGATTATACTACATAAATATCAATGTAGTTGAAACCTATTTAACTATAAACCAAAAGTTACAGATCATGATGTATTTGTTACTTGGCATAACCGGTTAGGCCATCTCTTTTCTATAATGATGTGAAGAATTCTTGAGAATTAATGTGGACATTCTTTAAAAAGTAAAAGAATACTTAAATCTAATGAATTCTCATGTCTTACTTGTTCTCAAGGAAAATTGATTATTAGGCCATTGCCTTTAAAAATTAAAACTGAATCTCCCGCATTTTGGAAAGCATACATGGTGATATTTTTGGACCTATTCATCCACCTTGTAGACCATTTCGATATTTTATGGTTCTGATTGATGCATCAACGAGATGGTCACATGTATGCTTGTTATCAACTCACAACTTGGCATTTGCGAGATTGTTAGGGGAACTAATTTGGTTACATACCCATTTTCCTAATTATTCCATAAAGAAAATTTGCTTCGATAAAGATAGTGAATTTTCTTCAAAAGCTTTTAATAATTATTGTGTGTCTATTGGGATTATGTACATATACAAAATGGTTTAGCAGAATCATTAATAAAATGCTTAAAATTAATTTCTAGACCATTACTTATGAGAGCAAGACTCTCAACTTTTGCTTGGGGACATGCTAGTTTACATGCAGTAACATTAATTCATATAAGGCTAACAAATTATCATGAATTCTCCCCATTACAATTGGTTCATTATCAGGAACCAAATATTTTCCATTTAAGAACTTTCGGAAGTGCGATTTATGTTCCTATTATTAATCCATGACAATGCATTAAAATGGGCCCTCAAAGGAAATTAGGTATATATATTGGATACGAATCTTCTTCTATAATTAAATATCTTGAGTCATTGAGTGGAGATTTATTTATAGCTCATTTTGCTGATTGTCATTTTGATGAATCAGTTTTCCCAATGCTAGATGGAGAAAAAATAAAGTTGGATAAAAAAATTAGTTGGAATGAATTATCAATGAATCATTTTGATCGTCACACGAAAGAATGTGAATTAAAAGTTCAAAAGATAATTCATTTATGAAGTTTAGCAAATCAATTGCCAGATGCTTTTACTGACCCAAAACGGGTTATTATATCTCATATAACAGCTATAAATGCTCTTTGTAGAATTTATGTCCCTAAAAGGACAAGTGGTCACTGCTAATGAGTCTAAAGCAAGTTTGAAATGTGGTAGACCAATTGGTTCCAAGGATAAAATTCCTTGTAAAAGAAAAGGAGCAACTAATCAAGATGGTCAAAACGAGGAATTAAAGACTCTGGATAAAATTCTTTGTAAAAGAAAAGGATAAACTAGTCAAGATAGTCAAAACATGGAATTAAAGACTCTTGAAAAGTCCCTAGACATGATTGATGATTTATGAGAAATTCAGGTACCTAAAAATAATGAGATCTCAATAAATTATATCGTGATTGGAGAAAAGTACAGGAATCGAAAAAAGATAAATGCCGACAATATTTTTGCATATGCAATGGAAAAAAAACCATTGAGGACAATAATGAGGATCTTGGACCTAGGTCTATAAATGACTGTAAAATGAGAAATGATTGGCCAAAATGGAAAGAAAAAATTCAAGCCGAATTGAATTCACTGGCAAAATGAAAAGTTTTTGGACCAGTGACATAAATGGATTTTTGTGAGTGAGAGGAATGAGAAAAAATGAAATTGTGCAATATAAGCCAAGTGTTATTGCAGAAGGGTTTTCACAAAAACCTGGTGTTGATTATGATGACACGTATCCAACTATGGTGGATGCGACAACTTTTTGATATTTGTTAAGTCTAGCATCAATTGAAAAACTTGAAATGCGTCTCATGGATGTTGCTACAGCATATTTGTATGGCTCACTTGATAATGACATTTACATGAAACTTCCTGAAGGATTTAAATTACCAAAAGGGCACGATCATGGCTCTCAAAGGCTTTATTCAATAAAATTGTGTACATCTCTATATGGTTTGAAGCAAGCTGGATGCATGTGGTAGAATCATCTTAGTGAATATTTTTTGAAAGAATTCTATCAAAATGATCTTGTATGCCCATGCATTTTTATAAAGAAATCTACTTCAGGGTGTGTCATTATTGTTGTTTATGTTGTTCATGAAGAACTCAAAAAAGCTATGCTATTGATTATTTGAAGGGAGAGTTTGAAATGAAAGATGTTGGAAAGACAAGATTTTGTCCTGGTTGGCATCTTTTTGCATCAGTTGGCTTACACAACCAAAGTGCTTAAAAGGTTTTATATGGATAAAGCGCATCCATTGAGCACACCTATGGTTGTAAGATCACTTGATGTGAATAAGGATTCTTTTTACTCTCGTGAAAATGATGAAGAACTTCTTAGTCTAGAAGTATCATACCTGAGTGTTATTGGGGCATTAATGTATCTTGCTAGTTGTACACATCCTGAAATGTCATTTGTTGTGAATCTATTGGCAAGATATAGTCTTCACCTACACGAAGACATTGGGATGGTGCTAAACATCTATTTCGTTACCTTCAAAGGACAATAGATATGGGTCTTTATTATAATAAATCACTCAAGTTTGATCTTATTGGCTATGCAGATGCTAGATTTTTATCAGATCCACATAATGCAAAGTCACAGACAGATTATGTGTTCACATGTAGCGGTACAGCTATTTCTTGGCGATCAATGAAACAAACCAGAAATGCTACATCTTCTAATCTTGTTGAGATATTAGCCATTCATGAAGCAAGTCGGGAATGTTTTTGGTTAAGATCTATAATCCATCATATTCGAGGAATATGTGATTTCCAATTGGATAAAGGTGCTCATTCTGCTTTGTTCAAGGATAATACTGCATGTATTGCTCAATTGAAGGAAGGATCTATCAAAGGCAATAGAACAAAAGATATCTTACCAAAATTCTTTTTCACTCATGATCTTCAAAAGAATGGCGAGATTAGTGTTCAACAAATTCGCTCAAGTGACAATTTAGCAGATTTGTTCACAAAATCATTACCGACTTCAACATTTGAAAAGTTAGTCCACAAGATTGGAATGGGCCGACTAAAAGATATCAAATAATGTGCCTAAGAGGGAGAGTTATTATTTGACACTGTACTCTTTTTCCCCTTAAATCAAGATTTTTCTTGATAATTTTTTTAATGAGGCAGTGCATTATTTTTTAAAAATGTACTCATTTTCTTTCATTAGGTTTTCATCGTACGATTTTTTCTTAGTTAGGTTTTAATGAGGCATTATTTCTTAAAAATTAGACATTCAAGGGATAGTGTTATAAAATATATAATAATATGAATGTCTATCTACTTCATTATTTTGTTTTATTTCATGTAACTCTCTTTTCTTCCATTATCTTATGTAACTTCCGTACTCTTTATTATGTAGCTCTTTTTTCTACTACCCTATGTAACTTATGTAACCTACAAGTAATGTTATTAGGATTGATGACCCTAAAGCATATAAATAGAGGTTTAGGCGAAAGAAGAAGGTGAATGAATAAATGATTGGAGTGAAGTTTTTGTTTTCTTATCCTCTACTTTTATATTCTCTATCCTCTACATTTTATATTCTAGTTTAGCATTGTTGTAATTATTCCATAACATTAGTTATAATATTATAATTATATAATTTAACTAGCAAGTATATGAGGAATATTATCTTAAAGCCAATGTTAAGATCCAAATTTTGCATCATCATTTTTATATGGGAATCGTTAATACATGGATCTTGGCATTACCATCACCCAAGAAAATGTAAATAGTAACAAGAGATAGATATATACAGGTGCACTGAAATTACAGTGACCGGCGACACAAGAAGAGGAAATCGCACGTCCAACCATCATGGTTGGTGAAGAAAGCATACAAGAAAAAAATAAAAATCTTGCTCGAGATTCCAAGTTATCAAATTTCTCCTCTGTGAAAGGAGTCCTTCTCAGCTGCTTTATCTGATCCCAAGCGGACAGTTCAATTCACCCATCAATTTTATATTTATGGAGTTCCTTATTATGATTTTTAGCTGATTTGATCCTACAAGTTTAAACAGAAATATAGTTCGATCTCTTAAATATTTTTTCAACCATAATGATTCCTTATGTTTTTATTCATAGTCAAAATAGTCGTAATCATTAATTTGCGACCACTCACGGGACAGTAAGTATCACGTGTACTACACGTGAGGGGTAAAATTATCATTTGATTATGAAATGAGGTTGTCTTTCTTTGAAGCTAGACGTTAGCCACTTTTCCAAACAGATGCTTGTCACGGCTGTAGATTGAGTGTAAAACGAAGCCCCGGGAATTCCTAACTTCCGGGCAACATCTAAGGATTGCGAAGAGGCATATCACCAAGAATTACCAACAATCTTATTATGCCTTTGGGGATAATCTTGGCAACAAGAAAGTAGTAGCACAATGAAATGTAGACCAAGATCCATACCTTGATGAAATTGCTAATCTCTCCCTGAATCCATACTCAACCACATCCCTAATGTCCCCTTCCATTCCTTTCTTGGTTTTCTCTTTTGATGGATGTGTGCAGAGTTGAGGCTATTTCTTTGGATGTAAAGTGATGGGCAAGGTAGTAGTAGTGGGACTTTGCGGTCAAATTGGTTAATTTCCTGGAAACAAGATTCAGAATTCAAAAGTAGTAAATGGGTTTGAGTTCTGCTCAAATTTGGGTATTCTAATTTCTTGGTACCATTTCTTTCTATAGAGACTTTGGGAGATGGAAATACTCTTTTTGAACTTCGTCGTACGGAGAGGTGTTGGCAACAACAGAAAGCCAGTCCATTATGTTCGCTGGTCCATGATTCTCAAATTCAGAGCTTTTCACCAGAAGAATTACCAACAATCTTATTGTGCTTTTGGGAGACATAATAAGACTAGCACTGTGACAGCCTTGCAGCAGATCAAGAAGATGGCGTGTTGGCCCCCAGGGGCATAGGCGAGTTGGTAAGGCTGACGTGACGTTTGGTTAACTCCAACGACAGGCGGGGCTTCGAAACCCATCGGAAGTAGGACGTAAGCTCTAAACGTTGGCTCTGCCAACGGCCATTGTCCCCCGTTGCGTCCTCTCCGTCAGTCCTCTGCCCTCTCATGCACATCCCTCGATTTACCCCCACTGGCACAAGGGGCCTCTGTGCCTGTGGGCGGGGTTTCACCGGCAAGAGACTTCCCCCGGAAATCAAAAGAAGATGGCGTGTTGAGACCAGAATGGTCCAGACGGCGGTGGCAGCAGCGTTTAGCAGGAACAGGTCCAGATCTGAACGGTGGTGGCTCGAGGTGATGCTGCTCACGGCTGTGGAATGTGGTCTCTAAGGTTTGTGTCATGACAGATTGAGATGCACAACTCAAATCTGCTGGCGGCCTGGGGTTTTTCTTATGGAAGAAGATGGTTACTGCTGGAGCAGTGATGTTTGCCGAAGAAATTAGTTGGTCTGCCAGAATTTGCTGACAAGCAGATCTTCTTGGAAAAGTGGCTAATTTTTATTTATTTATTTATTTGAAACCTAGCTTCAAAGAAAATACGACGTCGTTTTATAATGAATTGATGATTTTACCTTTTATATGTAAAGTAAATGACATTCTTCATTATGTGACACTCTTCATTGCGTAAGTGGTTAAAAATTGATGGTTAGTACCATTTTGATTACTCGTAAAAATGTGGAAAACCGTTATGGATAAAACAAAAATTTAAGAAACTGAATTTTTTTTTTTATCAAAACTTGAGACGGATTAAAAATCCTTCTTATTATTATTCATCGAGTTTTATATTTCTTTGAGTTTCTCAAAAGACAAGAAATGTTTGCACCTTTTTAGTTTCATTAATTGTGGGCCCATCTATCCACAAGAATTTTTTATGGGCTTCATCCCAGTCCATGGAGACTTCGGCATTCTTGCTTGGACATAGCCGAACGTCAATGTACACAGCAAATAGATCGAAAGATACTTTTAACAAAGAAATCAAACATTATTCAGTTTTTTTATTTTTTAAATGTCAGAACCCAAATAAGAACGCATCCCGCACAAAACCAACCAAAAATTTATTCACAAATTTTAAAATGGGACACAAAGAACACATTCGGTAGAGAAAGAACCAACCTTTACCCCATAAAACAATTAATTCCATAAAAAAATGTTTCTTTTCTTGCTACACTAGTTTTGTAGAACAACGGACAAAACAATTTTCTAGTTTGAGGAGAAAGATGAAGGCTTTGGTGAATTTTAAGGTTCGTATTTGGGTTGTCTCTTCTCGGAGGATTTTTTGCCGGTGAGGCAGATAAATGTTTCAAAGGGTTGTCTTAGTTAATTTTTGCAAAGATAAGTCTTGAGCATTTGAAATTCCTCTTAAATCGACAACACAGTGACTAAAACAAACAACCCAAAACTTTGATTTGTTTATGGGTTGTTTTGTATAATCTCACCTATTTCAAGGATAAAAGGCTCCAAAACATACTCTCTTGACTAGAAGTTGTACAGTTTTAAAGTGTAGTCAATTTCGAAGTGACCATCCATTTTGGCACTAAAAAAAATTACCCTTCCTTTTTCCCCTCATAACAAATAAGCTCTAAGTTTTTTTAGTGCAAAAACAAGTTTTTCCTTTGCAGCTTTGCAAATACCATGCTAGTCTTCCTTTTCCTATTATGTAGTCTCCAATAGAATCGTAAGAGAGTTTCAATAACCAGAAATCTCCTATATATCATACTCCCAATAATCTTAATTTAGTGTATATATAGTGTATTATACATAATATTTATGGAGAAGTGCACCGGAAAAGGTTAAGTTGTCTTTTTTACTTTCTCTCTCCCTCTGACAAGAAAAATTTCAAGGTAGCTACTGCATCATGTCACCTTGATGATTTGGTGTAGCAGCCCAATAATTTTATTTGACATTAATAGTCTAACCTTGTCAGACTGAAGGAGTTTAAAAAACTCATCCCACTAACACCGTTAAAAAAGCTCAATCCCTTCTATTTCTAAAATCCAATTCCTAATATTTTGCTTACCAAAGTTCAAATAGAAAGTTTCTCTTGGATTGCAAAGATCAATCCGAATCTTAACACAATCTTAAAAGAAAGAAAGAAAAATGATGCTTCGAATTTCTAGTGGGTATCAACTAAAAATTACTTAGGATGCAAGGATTCTTACCAAAACATCAAATTCATCTTTTTCGGAGGTTGAGCAATCTGTTCTCAACATTGTGTTTTAGAATGTTTTATTGACTACAGGCAATAAGGCTTATTTCAATTACGAATGACAAAGGTAAGATTTAATCTTAAAAACTCAAGTATAAACTATTTGTTGAGTTGGAATAAAATGGATTCTGCAACCTTTAATTTGTATTTTAGAAACTTTGGAAAAATTATTCTTTTTTTTTTTTTGTTGAAACTATAATTTATTTGTTTTGCTTGGAATTTTGGATTGGAAAAAGGATTATGTAGCCTTTTTTTTT
>JAOXNR010001022.1:0-10393 GCA_028571225.1 Parsonsia alboflavescens
GGAAGAGATGAACCAGAATACGAAGGTGATTGGCCTGAGGAATAAGGAGGACAAGCCATTAATTAATTGCACTGGAAACAGCCGTCTCTTTGGTTTCGGCCTGATCAGTACCTTTTATTATAATTAAATGTATATGGTAAGGTGAGGATTGATAGCTAGCATATATATATATAGATGCAGATAACTTATATATATGTAGAAGGAGGGATCGAAGAGCTTGTTTAGGAAGGAATGCATATGTCAATATGATGACATAATAAAAGGAGGATGCGTGCATGCCTTATTAGTATTGTTGTATCATAATTACTACAGAAATTAAATTTCAGATGGAATTGCTTTCTAATGATAAGGTTGCAGTTTTCTTCGTAGTTGACTTGTGCCTTGAGAGCTAGCTCCCAATATATAGACTATGTTCAATGTCTTTAATTTCAGAGCAATGGCAAGGTCAGGAAATATGGATTGTGAAGTAAGGTATTTTTATTGACTGGATATCATTACTTATCACCAAGTGACAAAATTCAAAAAATACTTTTCTTTTATAAATTACTACTTCCTCTATCACTAAATACAAGTTACTAGCCTTTATTTTGAAAAAATTAAGATAATTTTGTTTTTCTAAAATACCCGCTAATCATCCTTTAAAAAAATATGAATACCATTTCACTATCATCAGAGAAGTAATATAGGAAAAACACCTTTAAATATCTAATTAACTAATAACAATAACGTGACAAGAAAAATTAACTAGAATAACTTATACTGGATGACTATCCGTGTCATGATCATCTTAACCATAATATATTATTATTATTATATATTCTTTCGGTTCTTAATTAAACATTTTATTTTAACTTTAATAATAAAAAGAATCCAATATTTTTGACTTTTAACATTATAAACTAAAGTAGAAACTCAAAGGCCCCATTCAATTCCAACCATGAGTACATATATCCGAAACAGCACCATTTGTCTCCGGACTATGATCTATAAAAGGAAACAAGCGGGTACCAGGGTTGGGGGCAAAATTACAAGATCGCTTTCGTGGATTGCAAATTTGCTCAAAACGACAACGTAAAGAGAGAGACGAGTCATCATGAGTCAAAAGTTACACAAGGCCTTAAATTTCAGATATAATTATGGTAGTAATTAGTTTTTTTTTAGGGTGGGCAAAATGTATTAAATAAAAATTTATAAAGATAATTACAATACTAATTATAAATATTTTTTTTCCAGGGTGGGCCCCACGAAGTAAGTCCGCCATTTTCCGAAGCTGATTTATATGTATATAGATATGCGGATGCATTGATATATAATAATAACTGTCACTAATTTGGAAGGATTTAAAAGCGCGTAAGACATTGCAATTCTTCAGATTTGAGAATGGTGCATCTTTAGCCGAATTCCGTAAATTAAACAACTTTGAAAATTGTTTAAGAAAGAGGGGAAAATAATAATAATAATAATAATAATTTGACGGATGAGACTTAAGAAATTCATCAAGCATCGGTTGGTGAAAATGGCCAAATAAACTGATGATTCATATATAAATTTGACTAACGAAAGAATATCACATGCAGTTTTTTGACTAATATAATGAGAAGAACAGAAATGGAGGATAACAACAGGACAATGACCTGCATGCCCTGCACATGTAAGTCTTGTCACAAGAGTAGATAACACTGTATACTGTAGTCCCTCCTTTAGAATTGAACGATCTATCTTATTTTTATTTTGAATTGTGATTCTGAAAATGAAATGTTTATTTTTTAAAATTAGTTAAAATTCTAATTAAATTATTGATATTCTTACCTTTAAAATTAATAAGTTAAAATAGATATTCAATTCTAATTGGGGGAGAAGGGAGTAATTTCTTTTATCCACTATTAATACGTATAACTAATATATACTTTTTCTAATTCTAATTTTCTTGATGAAGGTTGAATATTTCACCTCACACACCCTTTATATATAACGAATTGAATTCCCTTCATATAAAATCTCATCCAGACATATCTCTCTTCGAAGTCTTCTCCTCTCCTCTGTTATTAATTAAAGACAAATTAATTAAGGGAGATCAGATATGCAATTCCACAGCCCTTGTGCTGCATGATATTATCTTATATACTCTAAAGTTTTAGAAGTTTGGTAGTAGAGAGACGCTGAGTAAGATTTCGACAATTCGTAGACTTTGCTAGTCGTGTAAACTATCAAAGGGGTGTTATTGAATTCGTGGGAGACGGATTGCATAGACACGGTTTTGCACCAAGTGATGGGCAATTACGTTTTAAGGACAAAGAGTTCAACCCTTGACAACAACGTTGATTTGGTACTACTCGATTCAGGTAATTTTGTCCAATTAACAATTAAATTTTATTTGAAATATATTTATGAATTTGTAGGATTTTATCCTTTTAATTATTTATTCATTTTATGAATATTAAGTTTATTATTATTATTTCGACTATTTATTTCCAATCCTTTTTTTTCTTTTATCGTTCATTTTCTTGATTTGGAGACAATTGTCGAGGATCAAGGAGGAGGAGAGTCTCGTATATGAAGCAAATGAGAGGTTTAGAGATCCACTGTACGGCAGCTCAGGTACAATATATGGACTTCAGCATCAAATAATCCAACTCAAAGGAGAACTGGCAAAGGCTCAAGCAGAGATATCCCTCTTAAAATATAAACTGTCAGGAAAAACCAATTTTTAATGACAGAAATTTTCTATAAGTAAAACACTCCTTAGATGACATTTTTTTAGTGGAAGAAGTGATATATACATATATATATATATAATATATATATATATATATATAGATATATAAATATAAAATCCAACTCAAAGAAGAACTGGGAAAGGCTCAAGCTGAGATATCCCTCTTAAAATAGAAATTGTCAGTAAAAATTAATTTTTAATGGTAGAAATTTTCTGTCAATAAAATATTGCATCATTAGATGGTATTTTTTTAGTGGAAGAATTTATATATATATATATATCTCAAGAGAGACGAGCATGCAATATTCAAAGTGGCTTATGATGAAGGTGGAGACCTCAAATATATTCTCATATGACAGTTTGAAGTTGAACACGTGAAAAAAGTCTCTTGAGTCCATTCTGATACCATATAACCTAGCTACATAAGTATCACACGATGGCGAAAAGTCAAATTCACGATCTGCAAACCTAATGTTCAATCTTTTTCTTTTTATTTTTACATAAGGAGAATTACTTTCTGAAATTCATTATTCCTTAATTAGTTCATGTGAAGTCTCTTTGAGGACATTTTAATGGGTAGAGCGGTGAGTGTACTTGCAAATCATAAGTTTCGGATTCGAATTTCATCGACTCCTTTTGCATTAGTAGAATGTTGAGGTATGTGTAAATTGATCTGGACATCGTTAAAAAAAAATTCCAAAACAGTTACTTACTTTCTATTACACATCAAAAATATTTTGAAGATTAAATGTGGAAAAAAACTTTAACGCAGCTGCTGCAGGTATTTTCTATTTTCCGGCCCAGTCAGTTTCTAAATGTAGTCGTATGATATATAGACACTACACCATATCGATCCTCCCACTGCCTAGCCTCATTTGGACTCTTTTTTTTAAAAATAATAATAATAAAAAACCCTACTTTTGATAACAGGATTTGATAGAACCCTACCCATTTATTAAAAAAGAAAAATTAAAATACATTAGAGGAGACATAATCAAACTTACTCAACAAATCCACTTCAACAATGAGAATGCAATGCAAGATGATATAATTTTGCCCGTACATAATTTAATCTAATTCTATCCAAATTACAAAGTCCTTTAATCATCATAGGCAAAGAATAAAAATTGGTAAAAAATCTTCATTTGGACTTTTTTTTTTGTAAGGGTTAAAATAAAAGTTTTCACTTTTCCTTCATTAATTTCCATTTTTTTTTTTCAATTCCCTTGTGTCAAAAATATTCCCGTTATGTTGACATTGCCACAATAAAGATAAATACATAATATACAAACATACAAGTTAATATCGATCCAATTAATTGACCTAGTAAAATTAGTGAAGGAAGATTGACAATTTTAATCTACCATCTTTTTTCTATGTGTATTTTATAAAATTTTATTTTGTGTTTTTTGTCATTTACCCTTTTTATTCTTTGTTTATTTTATTTTATTTTTGTGCAATTGATCTTTTATATCGGAAATCAAATTTTTTACATTTTTTTTCCCGGGTCAGACAAGGGTATTTTTGGAACATCATGTAATACTCATTAACAAACGGATTAGTCAGGTCTAAAGGTAATCACTACAAGGCATGAGACATTTTTTTACAGTTGAAATTAGCCATTTCTAACGGTTTTAATTGTCAGAAAATGCCATTTCCGACAATTGAGACTATGTCGTCATTTTGAGTGCCAGGAGGGACTTTTCTGGCAATTTTCCGAAACTGCCGGTAAAACTGCTAGCAAAGTTTCCTAACAGTTTTTAAAGCATTTTGTGGCAGTTCTATATAGTCAGAAATGGGAAAAAACCCCTCTAAACAAAGTCATTTTCTAGCCATTAAATTCCATTTTCTAGCAATTTTGAAACCGTATTTCTGAGCAAATTCCTTTAAAAAAAAAATTAATTTATAATTTTTCTATATTCAAAATTTAATTTAATTATTTAATAGATATAAAAAAATTAAATTAATGATTAAATTAATCAAAGTAAAGTCAAATTAATGACAAAGTCAATGATTATTTACTTGAGGTTAAGAAATAATAATATATTCATGAATTTATATAGAAAATAAATTCACTTATAAGAATTTTAGGGATCGATGTGGGATTGGTCATCCATTTTGTGTTGTTTAGTGGTTTTTGAAATCGCCAAAAAAAATTTGTCAAAAAACACTTTATTTTTCCATCGACCCCCTCATGCACCGGAAAATTCAATTCAAACTATCAAGAAAGTGAGAAAAATTTACCACAAAAGTAATTTCATGACAGCTTTTTGAATTGCCAAAAAACATCGACCAAAAAATCAGTCTTTTCTTGCAGTAAATTTTCTCTAAATTGCTACTTCCTTCTAAATTGATTGACCCTAATCATAGTCACGAAGAGGCGGAGGAGAGAGGGTCACGACTGGAACTGGGACCAACTCCGATACAACAATAGAGAGGCATCTCCCCTACGGAGATCTGTACTTAGGGACATTTTCAGGGATCGCTCCACCCGGGTTGGGGAATATTTGTGGAGTAACAGATGCATGTATGAAGGAGAGTGGAAAGAGGGGAAGCATCGGGGAAAGGCTAGTTTTCATGATCATCTGGGGCTACTTTTGAAGGCGAATTCAACTCTGGTAGCGTGGAAGGGTCGGTACATTTATTGGTCCAGATGGAGATTGGAAACATGGTTATGGTTTAAAGCTTTACAGTGATGGAGATTACTATGAGGGCCATTGGAAAAGGAACTTGCAAGGTGGGCAACAAGGGAGACATGTGTGGAAGAATGGGAATGAGGATATTTTGGTCTGGGCTAATGGGAATAGATCTGATCGGAAATGGAAAAGTAGTGTACCCGAAGGCCATGGATTTTTTCACATTTTCTTAATTCTCTTCTTTCTTTGTTTTTTCTTCAATTTTCCTTCCAGATTTCTTTCCTTTTTTTTTTCCTCTCATTTTTCCTTCCATATTAAATATTAGCCTTTAACATATTATAACTTATAGGATATAATCATTCTACTAAATTTTTAAAAAATAAATAATAATAAAAAAAATTTTTTAAAAAGTATTTTTTCATCTAAACAAACTTTCATTTATAAATTACTGTATCCAAATATAAAACAACTTAACTTAAAAAAAAAAAAAAAACTCTTCTATATAATAAGCACAGCTAAAAAAAAATTATTTTATAAGTAAATCCAAACGGACAATCTCTCCTTTATAAGATTCAATGAATCGAACCCCATGAGTATACGTACTGCTATAGCTTACAGCTTATCTCCTAAGACCTGCCGTAATTTGTGGATCCTATTCTCCCCATCTTTCATGTTTTGATTTCCATCTCGTTCTTTCAATTCTTTGATAAAAATCCACTCTCTCCATCTGTACTTTCAGGGACAGGCTAATTCTGTTCTGGTAAGCAATAGGATCTGTACATCCTTTTTCCATCTCGAATTTGTTCTTAAAATTAACTATAAGATAGTTGCTTCATATTATTCTTCATTAAGGTACCAGGTTTCACACAAGTGTAATCGACTGGTTTGAAGGTGAGATCTGCATAACGTACATCGTGAATTCAATTCGCATTCGTTGTATACTCTAACTTTGATGAATTATAACTCTTAGTAGAATAGTCGATGTACGTGCAAATTGATTTAAACAATACTATGAAAATTTAAATTAACGTTTACCCGTCGTGCATTTGGCCTTATTCCACCTGGCCAGTTGAAGTATAACAAAAAAAAGGCCCGGTAGTAGGAAACATTCTCTATTTGCAACATTTTGTTCTTATCGATCTGTCATTTTAATAGATTAGGTCCGTTGTATGTACTTAGGGTTACCATTCCTCAAAATTCTCGACGGAAGGCGTTGGGGATATTGCCGCGGTTTGGCAAATAATTATTTTGTTATTGCCGAAAAGTGGCTTGTCGATTCGTACATCTGTTTTCAAACGCTTTGCTTTTCATTCTTTGAATTAAAATAAGAAATTTCATTTTTTTTTAAAAAAAAAAAAAAATTTATGATCGACAATGTTAATTCTTTTAAACGAAAAAATACTTGGATTCATTAAAAAAAATAAAGGAATAATTAAATATCACAATTTAAAACTCGTTTCAAAATAAATATTAGTGAGTTTAGTCCCTAATAATTTAAAATAGTTTATGAAAAAAAATCTTTCAAAGATTAACGGTATATTAGAAAAATAAATTAATAAATATTCTTTTTAAAATACTAGAATACTAAGATAAGTTGATCAAAATTTGTTTGGAGGCGAGTTAATCATGGGAACGGAATAATCAATTAATTTTGAGATGCTTAGAAAGGAGCAGCACGAATTGACAGCCTTGGGGAAGGAAGTTGATAAAAAGGAGATTCGTTGACTCCCCGGGCCCCGATTTGTTGAAGAACCATTCTATATTTTAGAAAAAGGTGTTATTAATTATGTTGGGACATATTATTCACTAATTATGGTTAGAAAGATAAGGAACCTCCATGCCTTATATAGGAGACAGGTTGATCAAATGTAATTTCTAATCATAGGAAAAAAACCAAAGCTAATGATTAAGATCTCGTTTTGACCACCAAATCTGTGGCTAGAGGGGTCCGAATTCCTTTTCTCTGGTCGTTCTTTACGATTATTATTGACTTGACCGACTTTTGGCCTTCAAAGTCTACGTCGAGATTCACGTGTGAGAAACTGTAGCAATAAGACGGGGATCCTATTCCTATCCTATTTTCACCCTATTTCCGTTTTCGGTCCGTTAAGAATACTACTTTGATTTATGGGGGAAGTCCCTTGCGGGTGAAATCCCATCCATAGGTACAGAGGTCCCTTGTGTCAGTGGGGGTAAATCGAGGGATGTGCACGAGAGGGCAGAGGATTGACGGAGAGGACGCAACGGGGGACAATGACCGTTGGCAGAGCCAACGTTTAGAGCTTATGTCCTACTCTCGATGGGTTTCGAACCCTCGCTTATCGTTGGAGTTAACCAAACGTCACGTCAGTCTTACCAACTCGTCTATGACCCTGGGGGCAACTGTTAAGAATACTACTAATTACATGGGAGGTCTTTTGCAGAGGGATTTTATTTTCACGTGCCGTGGTTTGACTAATAGTTATTCTGTTATTGCCGAAAACTAGCTTCTCGCTTAGTGCATCTGTTTTCAAACACTTTGCTTTTTATTCTTTCTTTCTCTTTTTTTTTCTGGATTTGTTAAAAAACAAAGGTATAATTAGAAATCATAATTTAAAGTTCGTTTCAAAATAAATATTGGTGTGTTTAGTTCCTAACAAATTTACGTTTGCACATAATTTTTGATTGGAAGATTGGTACTTTTGATCATCTACTTTTTTTTTTGTTTAAAAAAGATTTTTTTTATCCTCCACCAATTTTATTTTGGTAACTTTGATCCATATCGATTTATTTTATTTATTTACTTGGTTCTCCATCTTTTATTTTTGACATGATTGGTCCAAATGACTAGAAAAATATGTTTTTGAGAATTTTTTTACCTTTCAAAGAATGGTTTTTAAGGATTTTATAAGATAAATTATCATTTTTAGTCATCCACTACTTTTTTGATCCTCTACCTTCTTATTTTTTACTTCATTGGTCATGTAAATTGTTAAAAATATAAATTTATACTTACAAAAAAGATTTGAACCTTGGCACTCACATTTGAGGTAAATAACTTTAACCACCTCAACCATCAAAAACTTTTGTTTTATTTTCACATCTAATATTATATATTGTTTTTAGTAAAAATTTCTCTCAAATATTAAATATAATCTCATAATAAATCATTCACATATCAATTTTCTTATATATAACATTCAAAATTATATTTGACATTTTTACAAATTTTAAATATTTTTTGGTACATGAACTTTATATCCTAATTTTTTTACTTAATGAAACTAAAATTTTCAATTATAATAGTATGGAAGATTGATATCTTTAGTCCTCCATCTATTAGTTTATTTTTGTGTTATAATAATTTCAGTTATTTTACTTTTTTTAATCCATAATATATTTTATTTTATTTATAACCTTAATCCCTCTACCAATTTTCCATATTATTATAACCAAAAATCCTAGTTTAATTTTCAAAAATTATTATTATATAAAGTTTAAGTATACAAAAATCTATAAAAATTATAAACATATCATTATAATTATGTGTACATATATAATATGAATATATATATAAAACGTTTTTTTTTAAATGCAAATATTGAAAATTGATATATGAATGATTTATTGTGAGATTATATTTAATATTTGAGATTAATTTTTATTGAAAACAGTATATTCTATTAGATTGAAAATAAAACAAATGTTATTGATGATTGAGTTTGTTAGGTTTTTATCTTAATTGTGAGTGCCAAGGTTCAAACCCTGTTGCTAGGAAAAATTAAATTTTTATTTTTAAGAATTTACATTCACACCAATGACAAAAAAAAAAAAAAAAAAAAAAAGGCAGAGGACCAAAAAAGATTAAAATAAAATAGTGGAGGACAAAAAATAATAACTTATTTTATGAAAGCCCTAAAATACCCCTCTTTAACCAGTCAAAAAACTCTCAAAAATATGTTTTCTGATTATTTTAACCAATTGGTTCAAAAATTAAAAGGTAAACGACCAAAAAAACTATATAAAAAAAAATGGATTAGACTTATAAAAACAAAAAAGATGAAGGATCAAAAGTACCAATCGTCCTTTTTTATTTTTTCTATATTTCAACGTCATAGTATAACATTCGAATTTAACATCTCACTAATTAGAAATTTTAAAATTAATCTTTATTTATAAATAAAGATTTATATACATTAGATCTTAAAGTTGTCCGAGGAAAATATACTACCAAAATATTAACTAAATCTAGAAAACAGAGATAAATAAAAAAAAAAAAAACCCAGATGGACAAATTCTTGTCAATCCAATCCAGGCTGCTAATTCTGTCTGTCACCTCAGAATTCTTTCTGATTTGGAAACTACTATTCACCACCCAACTCACACCACGTTTTCGCCTGGCATGCAACCTCTTTCCGTCTCGGGTCTTGTTGACATTTAGTCTCTGATTTTATAACATTTCAAAAGGCGATCAGATCTGCTAATTGTCTAATCAGAATTGAAAAGATAGAAATAGGATATTCAATATGATGGGGCAACGCGGCTTGGCCACTGTATAAAATGACAACCCTGGCCGATGGATCTCTGCAAAGTCTTCTCTGCTCTCTAGTATAAATCAAATTATAAATGCAATTTCACGGCCCCTGTGCTGCATGCAAAGTCCTCCGACGAAGATGTGTGGAGAAATGTTTATTATCCCCTTATTTTCCTGGAAATGAACCTCTTAAATTTTTAGTTGTCCACAGAGTATTCGGAGCTTGCAACATTACCAAGTTTCTCCTGGTAAGCCCTTTAATTACTAGCTAGCGTTTATAGTTGCACGAATATTAGGGGCCGAAAGAATTTATAATTTTGATTTAATTTGTTGATAGTAATCATGAGATGACTTGAGATTTCTTTCATTCTTTATGTTGTTGATAACTAATCCATCATGGGATTGAGTTATTAACTTGAACAACAAGTTTAATGCATTTTCATTTTCAGGCAATTCCTGAGGATCAAAGAGCAGATGCAGTGGAGAGCTTGGTATATGAAGCAAATGAAAGGCTCAGGGACCCTGTGT
>JAOXNR010001023.1:0-10392 GCA_028571225.1 Parsonsia alboflavescens
ATAAAGTGCACTCCAAACACACAAGAATAATAAAGAAAGTAAAAAAGAAAAGAATAAAAGAACATATAATATTTTACATGGTTCGGTCTTTTAACTAGACCTATTCCATGACTCCTCAACAAAGGAAGGAAAAACTCACTAGCAATTTTTGAACTGAACAATTGCAAACCCTCTTTAAAGTTTCAATTCTAATCTAACTCTTCAAACTATACCTTTCAAAGTTTGGAATGCTAAATAATTCAACTTGTATGTTAAAAATACAAAAGGGATGAGTTTTTTGTAGATGCCCGAGTCCTACAACTTTTATTAATTTTTGTGTGCTTGATATTAGGAAACCACCCTTTAGACACAATACATCATTAATTTGATTTTTTTTTTTAATTCCTCAAAGTCTCACATTAATTAGAAATAGTCCATTTTTTTTTTTCAATTTTATAATGTGTGCCATTCATTCTATAGGTACTCAGCCTTTGTAGTTTATTGTTAATTTCTTCATTTGAAGATAAGATTATTACTCAAGAGTATAAATTCTGTAGGCACTAATCTTGTATATATTGTGACTTCTCATTGTTCCTGGTTCTCCAAAGCTACAGTATAGACCCCAACATCTTAAGTCCAAGTTGTCCCATTGATTATACACTCTCACTCAAGACAACCAAATTAGTAATTCTTCGTCGTATCAGCGACAAACTAAATACCATCGTCATATTAGGAGTGATGCCAGATGCAGACATTGTTCTTGTAATAAGAAATCTGAACAACATGTCTTACGGGACTGTAAGTTTAGTAAGGATATATGGTTATACTTGTGATCATCTCATTGTTATCGAGTCTTTTTTGATCGATGAACACAATGTGTCTACTTGGATTGATCATAATAACTTAGGTAAGGATTGGGGTGTCTTAGTGATGTGGACATCCGAACCGATCCAACTCAAGGACTAATACGGATCCTCTATCTCGGGATGCAAACAGACCCAATTGTCTCGGAATGTATTGAAACTAGACTAGACGACTGAAGATGACCCAATGAACAATATGCATAGCTTTACTATTATCTATGATGTTTTTCGGCCATCCGAGATCGTCTTGATGAGTTTTGTGGGTATTTTTATGTTTTTTGGATTATTATTATTATTATGTTTTTTTTTATTATTATTTTTGAGTCAGATTAGGATTCTTTTGTTTAAATCCGATTAGGATTCTTTTAATTAATTTCGATTAGGGTTAGGATAGATTTAGGTTATAAATATTTCGTTTTGTCTTAAGTTTTTTTAAAAAACAAAAGCTTTATTTTTCGACATTATTCTAAGAATCGAATTCCTTTCTTTTTTTTCACTTTTGGTTTTGAATTGCAATTCAAGTTAGGTCAAAATCGTGAGAGATCACGCAAAACATCCCAAAATCCTAAATGATCATGTAAAACATCTCCTGTTTCTTTTTCCTATTCGGTTGTTGTTAGATAATTGCAAACGATCCAAAAATCATCCTACGTCAAATTGGTATCAAAGCCTTGATTTTTGATCATCCAAAGTTAGAGTTTCCAAAAGTTTTTCCGAAATTGTTGTCGTCGCACTGTTCATCGACATTGTTCACCATCACTGCTCCAAGACTGTTCACAGGCTATTTCATCGGGACTGTTCACTGTCACTGTTCCGCGACTGTTCATCGATTTTACTGTTCATCCGAATTAAACTTTAATGGTATTAGAATTTGGAAAATTTTGTCAGAATGGAGCGAAACAACAAGGAACCTTCTCTTCGTGATGTGATGGAGTTGTTACAGGTCCTGATGGTACGATTAGAAGCTCAAAATTATTTTCAATCTCAACAAGAACGTGGAGGTATTGACGGCAATGAAAAAGGGTAAGTCCGCAATGTTGAAGATATATCGATCCAAAAGGAGCTCGATTTTGACCTCGATTTGCAGCCCCAGCAAGAGTCAGTTCTCAATCTGTCACTGAATAGAAATTCCCAATCGATTGAAAGACCTACAGGCGGACCTGCTTGTCATGAAATTCAGGAGGATGACGACGGTGACGATTTTAAAATTCCATCTATGTTCCTAGAATCCCCAGTGTCAGAACCATCTAGGCCTCTCAAGCTACTCCAGTATAGGCCCACATCACAGTCCGCCTTGGAGGCCCATAAAGTACGGCCAAAGCTTCAGCAATTTGATGTAGATGATGAGATTGAAGATTTTTCTGAAGAGGACATACACATATTTCTCGAGTATGTTGTGACTGAAGATGGGATTCTTCTGGATTTCGACAAGGTTTTCGAAGTCACTTGTGATGCTTCAAAGATGGGGATTGGGGGAGAACTTAGCCAAAACGGAAGACCAATTGCGTTCGTCAGTGATAAACTAGGAGGAGCGAAGCTGACTTATTTAGTATATTATCGAGGAAAAGGAATCCTTATCAGGTGTGAATTCAAGCTTGAGGACAAGCTTTTCAGAGGAAGGGGAGTATGATGTGGACATCCAAATTGATCCAACTCAAGAACTAATGCGGATCCTCTACCTCGGGATGTGAGTAGACTCAATTGTATCGGAATGGGTTGAAACTTGACTAGGTGACTGAAAATTTCCCAATGAACAATATTCATAGCTTTGCTATGATCTACAACTTGTTTCAGCCATCCGGGATCGTCTTGATGGGTTTTTTGCGCATTTTTATGTTTTTCGGATTATTATTATTATTATGTTTTTTATTTATTATTTCTGAATCAAATTAGGATTCTTTTGTTTAAATCCGACTAGGATTCTTTTAATTAATTCCGATTACGGTTTGGATAGATTTAGGTTATAAATATTTCGTTTTGTCTTAATTTTTTTAAAAAAAGCTTTGTTTTTCAACGTTTTTCAAGGAATTGAATTCCTTTCTTTTTTTTTACTTTTAGTTTTGAATTGCAATTCAAGTTAGACCAAAATCGTGAGTGATTATGCAAAACATCCCAAAATCGTGAGTGATCATACAAAATATCCCCTGTTTCTTTTTCTTGTTCGGTTGTTGTCAGATAATTGCAGACGATCCAAAAATCGTCTTGCATCACTTAGATAGTCCTTTACCTTGGAATCTTATTTTTCATATCACATGCTTCTTTTTTGGCAGTTTTGGCATAATGCCACTTTGTATGATGATAACTTTTGTTCACCTAGAATAGATATTTGTTTGCAATACATTCTAGTTAGAGCTACCATATTAGTTGAGAGGAACATAGGTATGAGCAATGATGCTATCTCTTTGTAAATGTTTTTGTTTTTTAATGCAATCTTGATCCCTTTTCTCCGAAAAATTGTAATTCTTCTCTTCTTTTTTGTCGCCCCTTTAAAAATAAATATTTTTGGTAACATAATAGCATTAATTCGAGCATCCTTTGTACACTCATTTAATAGTTCCAATTGTACTCCCCACATTTTAATCATTTAAAGTAATTTTATTAAAATAAACTTTTAATTATTTTATTCAAAAAATAAATGTCCTTATCTCTATCTCCTAATTCTCTTAATTCATTAAATGTCTTACAACACACTTTTATGGTTTGGATCTCCTATTACACATTTGTTTGTTTACACTAATAAAATGTTAATAAAAATTTGATTTGTAACCTTTAATAATTATCTTTTAATATATTTTAATATTAAAACCTTAAAAGATAAACTAAATCCTAGGAGAACTTGATCTTGTAGAGACACGTGTTAAATTTCTACTGATATAATAGGGAATGACATATAATTATGTAACAAGAGATCATGAACCCATTTTTTACAGTGATTTAGCAAACTTCCACCACTATAATAGAGATTTTTTTCTTTAATTAAAATGCACAAAGATATAATAGGAAAAAATTAATAAATGTCCCATTGAATTTTAACATTATTTTGGGACCTTTTTTTATTGGTCAAAGTGAATAAATAACTTCGTTAAGAAATAATATAATTAATGTATCATCTTCCATCCATCCAAATTATCCTATATTCTTTCCTTCAAATTAATCATGACCATTAAGTATAATTTTAACCCATGATTTATTATTGATTTTTTAAATTAATTTATAAATTATATTCTTTGCATTAAATTTATTGAATATTTATTATCATTTAATAAAAACTTGCAAAAGCCCAAATAGCAAGCTACCCAATAGGCTCTCCCTACAAAAATAATAAAGTTAGAATTATCAAATATTAAATAAATAAGAAGAGATATCACACATAATCTTAGCCAAACATGTTGGCCAAGAAAGATATAAGTCTTTAGGTTTATGGTTCATCAATTTTATACAAGTTTCTTTTTTCAAATTCAGATAATGATGATTTTTATAAATATTTGTATGTTGAAATCTCATGAGACTCTCTTATTATTATCTCTTTTTCTAAAATATTTTAACATTTATCTAGCCGCCAGAGAGTAATTGATTTTGACATAATTAAGTTTTGTCTTAAACATTCAGAAAATAAAACTTGTCAACCTTTCGTGCTTTGGTAACTACGTTTATATATTATTAATATTAATATGGATATAGATGTATTGTATATATAATATTTTGTAGTTATATATTATATATTTATATATTATATAGTAATGTTATGTAGTGTATTGTTAAGTCTCTAACCATCTAAATTTAAAATCGATTGACTTTTTTCTTATAAAAAAATATTTTTTAAAATATATTTTATAAACTAAATCCTATAACAATTTCATCAAACCTAAAGGACACATTTAAAATATAAAATTGCAACCTTGTGAGGGCTTTAAGGTATGTGAGGATTTTCAAAGAATACACTACACAACATTACTATATAATATATAAATATACACACATACGTGTAGAGGAAGGATTAGGGGAGAGGTGGGTGTAAAAGAAAAAAAAAAATACTAGTAATAAGCATCAAATACATCTTACTTATATTATACTACTACTATAGTAAGCATCATTAACCTAAAAAATTATGACCAAAAACAAAAAATCTATACAAAATCCTACACTTTGTTCAGTATACTACTAAGCTCTCCTGTTTCCGACATTGTAGTTGAGTCTAGAAATATTCCAGAACCCCATATATCAGGTTCAATACCAAAGTCCCAGAAGTCTAGACTTGATTCCTGATCCTCCTGTGGATGTCCGTGGATCAGTTCTTTTAATCTTCTTGCCACCGTTGTAGCCCTTGTGCCAACGGTAGATTTTCCGATCTGTCCATAAATAGGAGCCAAACACAATCAATAATCAACTCATTTTTGAAAATCTCAAAAGGCATTGATAATTTGCTAGAACAAGAAGTCAAGAACAGAGGAGGTGAGAGTTACAACTATAAAGACACGGAATATGTTCAAGCTCCAATAGGACAAAAGGGAGGTGAAAATCCAAATCTATCATGAAATGCTCACTGTGTTGGGAATTGAACGTTTGATTTTAACTCTGATGTAGTCTAATTTCGCTGTAATACTAATATAATTCTTTATTAAAATTTTAACTAATTTAATAAATGAATTTCGACGACTCAAAATTTAACAAGAACACTCAATTTTTGGTACCAACCTTGGCATGAGCAACTTGGATCATAGAATTCCCAGAGCTGCAAAAGCTTGCATTTACAACTTCAAAGCCTTCTTCATCAAGAGAGCGAAGAATGCCGTAAAATGTAGCTTGTTTTTCCATCCCAGTTAGCAAGATAACATCCATGGCAGGTCCCATTTCATGAATTTCAAAATGAGGCACTCGTGAGCTTCTGGCGTCCGTCTTCTCCAGATCACTTGCAACACAATAACTACTTTTTCTCTTTTGACTCATCAACAGGTTCTCCTTCGTCTGCTTACTCGTCTCCAGTCTCATCTGCAAGCTCTTAATATACCTCACTGCCTCATCTATTTGGTCCGGCAACGGCAAACTTCCCTGCATCACATAATTTAATCCATAAGCATGCTTTATAATATATATTGTCGTATCCGTGAAGGAAAATAGGCACCTTGGATTTATCATAACTTGGGAGGAGAGAGTAGAGACTAGAGTAGAGGGATCTCAGTTGATGTCTTCTGTTCTTTTCTATAATTTTCCTTTCGATTTTGGATGATGAATGCAGAGGATGAGGAGGAGGGGGCGGTTGTGGAGGATGAGCTCCTTCCATTTTCAACTTCAACAAGAAGAATGGCACAGAAGAAGATTGCACTTGAAATAGTTTCTTTCCTCTTTAGTCTTTTCCAAAATCGGGTCCCTTTGAGTGGCCATTTTATACTCTGTCTTTGAGTGGAGAAACTGATAAAGAATAAAAAAAACAAAGAAAAAGCAGAATACAGACAGATAAGCATATGGCGTCATCAATGGAAGCGTCACCTTGAATTCATCAGCCGTCAAGTTGGAATTATCAATTGAGTTGACTTGCTAAAAAGAAGGGAATTCAACTTAATTATTTTTCACGTGTGAGTTCTAACGCTGGATGCAGCAGCTGCCACGAACTGACGAAAGTCACTCACAATCATATGCCACCAGATCGTTTGTGATCTTTGGTATTTATTTTATATTTTTCTAAAATTTTGAGGGAAGGTTGGTAATATATTTGTTTGGGAAAAAATTAGTGTGAAAAGAAACGGACTTTTTTTTTTTTTTTGGTTATTAGACGGTAAAATCACTAATTTAATTATTTCTCCATTACTAAATATAAATTACTAGCCGTCATTTTGAAACAACAAATCAAGATAATATTTTTTTTTCTTGAAAATATCACTATTTATATGCTAATCAAACTAATAAAAAAATATAAGGAAAAGAAATTGACAAAGGTAATATAGAAAAAATACATTAAAATATCTAATTAACTAACAATAACAATGTATAATTAGTAATAAGAAAAGTTAAATAGAGTGATTTATATTTAGTGACAAAGGGAGTATTATATTTTGTATTCGGTCACTGTATGGTGGTCCAGGTAAATAACTGTCATAAATAATCCATATTCTTTAATAATATCATATGACTTATCATATCACTAACACTTTTTTTGTCCGCTAAATTAGATGTAAAATTGATGGAAAGTCACACAGCAATATCACCGAAAATTGATTACATTCACTATTATTATTCAATCGAACCATTGTAGAGTAAATTTTTTACTAACACAAAGTATAGTGGTTAGATTGAAAAAAAAAAAAGGGGTGTCAACTTCAGTGTCTATATTGTTGGATAAGTTGAAAAAAAACCTATGGGTCAGTTGGTAAACGACTTGCTAAGTAATAATGTATAGGAGAGATTATGAGTTCAACTCTCGTTATAAAATTAATTTATTGTTATTTTCTTTATTTTATATTAAAATGTTTCAAATTTGTCTAAAACAATGTGGGAAGCTTTACGGAATTTGTATTTAATCTTTTTCACTATTTTTTTTAATACTCCTTCCATTCGAAATTAAATGTTTAAATTTCTATTTTGAGTTCTTCGGAAATGAATGTCTCATTTCCTAATTTAGTTAAAATTTGTTAAGAAATTGATATTGTTTGGATTAAACTAAACTAAGTCAATCCATTTTCTTAAAATTTGTGCATGTCAAAATGAGATATTCAATTTTGGACTAAGAGAGTAATATTTCTTATTACAATCTCTTGAATGATTTGACTCTGGCTTTTTTTCTTATATTAATTTTTCTTTTTTGTACTTTGAAAAAATATATGCATTATTATTATTCAAATTCTTAATATGTGTACAACAACCCAACAGGCTAATATTATGAACCGAATAGAGCACATTTTGGGGAAAATAGTTTGACTATTAATGCTAAATATATTTGTTTAACCTAATTAGTAAAATTCAAAATGCCCTTTGAGAGAATAAACATTACGTAAACACCCTATAGTGAGCCTATCGGGTTTCTCAGTCTCCCACATTGCCCGCCTTCTCTCCTGACCCAGACTGCAGCAGACAGATTGGGCTCTGGCCCGCTGAAGCTCGGCCCGAACCCGGTCCACTGCCACTGCTATAAGCACATGGAATATCAAACCAATTTGTATGCAACTAATAAAATTTTGGGTTATTAGACGAGAGAGCATTTTCAGGATAATAAGAATTAATAAATAGTTTGTTGTTCATGATGAAAATATGTCGTTGTTGTCCCTTCGGAGACACCCTAGTGGATGAAGTGACAACTATGAAGACTACAGCTCTCGAGTTTGAATTCTACTAACGTTCTTCTGGATAAATAGAATGTCGATATACTTAAAAATTGATGCGAATACCGCTAATAAAAAGATCGTTTTTTCTCCTCTTTTCTTAAAATGCATTAAGAGGGATTGAAATCACTAATGCCCGATTCTGTAGAGGTATGAAACCCATCAAATAATTGATGATTAACTGTTTAAGAAAACTAATTAAATGATTCAATCAAGCTTATATCAAAGTGAATTCATGCAATCATATCTTATAAAAAAAAAAGGTGCTGAGTTGAAATTTATTTTTTAGTGTTTCAATAAATTAAAAGTGACGATGTAAAAGGAAGACATGAAGCGGGGTAATTTAGACTCCCTTTTTTTTTTATGTCACCGTAAATTATGATGATGTTGACCTTCATGCGTTTTATGACAAGACCAGATAAAACAAGACAATAATCATGGTTACCTGTTAATAATACCACCAAAGGCACTTGGGCCAAAACGACACGAGTTTAAAGTGGTAAATATCCTCTGCAATCTTGAGCATTTTTATTTGGACATATAAGTCTCGGTTGGGTTGCAATAATTAATTAATAAATTAACAATAATGCATACTTATATCCCCACCGTCGAAAATCAACCGTTATTTCCTACTTATCCATGTCGTGTCTATAACTTGAGACCTATGGATCCCAACTAATTAACTATACTTGACAGAATAATGCATATAATACATAATTGCATTCACTTGTTAATGATTTCGGATCTTCTAATACACATTTATATTTGTTGTTCTCCATTAATTATTTAATAAAAAATTAATAAAGATCTTACATATAACCTTTATATATATAGAATTGCTATGAAAAGCAACTGGAGTACAACTGTCAAAACGACGTCGTTTTGAGTGCATGTATCCTTCAAACCTACTTATTTCATTGCCAAAACGACGTCGTTTTGACAGTTGCGCTCCAATTGCACTCCAACAGGAACTCACTGGAGCACTCGCTTGAATGTAACGTGTCCTACTTTCCCTTAAAAACTAAAAAAAACTAAATCTTAGGGTTACTTAATCTTTTAGAAATACATGTTAAATTTTTATTGATGTGATAGGAAGTGACACACAAATATATACAAGAAAATCCGAAGCTCTTGTCACTGGGTAATTTTATCCCGACCTTCGATCAAATTATCCTGATCTTCAAGCTTATAATTCTCATCTTTAGTGGGATAATTCCAACCTTTGACGAGATTTTCCTTATCTTCCACCAATTCAACCTACAAAGGCTACTTACTCAATTTTTAACCCATTCCAAACTTCCCCAACCATTTATTAATCATTTTGCATCCAAATAGTCTCAACATTTAATCAATCATAAAAAATATCCATAAAAAAAAAGCTAAGAAAATAAAAATAAACGAAGTTTATCTATCACAATTCGACTTCAAATGAAAAAAAACACAATTTAATGTACAATCCACAACAATCTCATAAATGTTTAAATGAGCACAACGTTATCACTTCGAAAGCATAAATGATCATTGAAGGGGGAGAAACAAAGAAATTAAACAACGCAAAGGAAGAAAACTTACTGGTTATCATCGATGTTGGATTGTGTAGGTGACAGTGGAGTTGAAGAAGGTGACTTGCTATCAAAAAGATGAAATTGAGAGGACACTCTACCAGGAAGATGAAATTGTTCTCTAGCGACAGTCGTAGTCTTTGAAATGGTGAGTGTTTGGTTTGTTTGAGAGAGGTAAGGCTTTACAGAGAGCTTTTTATTGAGTGTCAGGCACCAATGAGCTAGCAGAAATAGTGGTGAGAAGGGCAGTGTCGGAAAGCAACTCTCGAATGAAGGAAAAATATGTTCGTTCGACTTTCCACAATGGGTTTGGAGGGTTGATTCTCAAGGACATGAGTGTTTTTGTCATTTGATTAGTCTTTTCAAAGATTCAAATTTGATATTCGTACCAATTTGAATATCCAGTAAAAATTATTTTATCCAATTAGACATTCTTGAAATAATTTGAAAAATCGGATATAATTGAAATATCGAATTTAATTTTTGATATTTTTATAAATTTCTACGACAATAACATCAATACAAATAAATACAAAAACCTTGGTTGAATAATATGGCCGGAAATTATTGACACACTATAAAAACTATTTGAACATCTAGTGTTGAGCAAACACAGGAAGCCCAGCTAGGAAAACTTCATGAAAACGATAAAGTAAACATAATTGTGAGTGTTAT
>JAOXNR010001024.1:0-10391 GCA_028571225.1 Parsonsia alboflavescens
TAAAATTACTTATTAAGATTATAATCTTTACACTTTTCCTTAGAAAATGATAGCCTTTTTGGGCATAAATCCCAACATGTATATGGTAATAGAATATTGTCATGAATCATATGATGATAAATTAGAAATATTCCATATGTAAGATGAGAAAGAGTTGGACATATGGAAGAGTATTAAATTTAATAGATATCACGTGAACATGACAAATTGGAATATATGCAAAAAATATACAATCCAAAGAACTTTTTTGAAATTCAAATGTTTGGATTATGATATTTCCTTTTGTGTTTCATTATACAAGAAAAAGAAAAACTATGGTGTGAATAGTGTTTCGATTGCTTTGCAATTTAAAAATTCCCAAATCAGGTTCTACAAAGTACTAATATTAGTCAGACTCTTGTGGAAACTAGTTAGACAAATGATTCGATATATATAATCAAATACTTTGCATGTACTAGATATTATATATAATCTTTGTTTTTTTTTTTGGTATTTCTCATCATATTTTTAAGTTTTTGGAGAGATGAGGTATAGATATTAATTTGTGATTGGATATATATAATCAGGTACTTTGCAAGTACTAGATATTTTATATAATATTTTATCTTTTTTTTTTTTTTCTATCTCATCATATTTTTAAGCTTTTGGAGAGATAAGGAATAGATATTAAATCCTTTATGGATTTATACTATCCTATCTGCAATAATCATTTACAAATATTCATTCCACTTGTTACACATTAGAGTAGAAGCGTCGAAAGTGATTATAGAGGGATTTTTTCTTTAATAGTTCTTCACAGAATTAGTTTAAAAAATCCTTAGCATATAATCACCAATAGTTATAAATGATAAGGATAACTTAAGATTCTGATTAAGAAAGAATGAATTCACAATAGAGATACCATATATCTCTTAGTATTAGTTCTATTAGAACATTTCTTAGTATCTTTGAATGGTTGATTGTTTGATAATATTTAGATAAATATATGAGATACAATTGGCTAGATATATACAGTTCTTCAAGATCCATGATATAGCAAAATGCTATGCACAAAAGAGTTGCTTAGTGTGTCTCATCAATTAGTCTAGTAGAGCTATTCATGGATTCTCTAGAGGGTTTAATGACTTTGTGATCATTCAAATAGCTATAAGAGAAATGAAGTTATCATATCAGCTTATTTGTAGAGGAGAGCTAGTATCTTTCCAAGTTTTATCTCGTAGATCTTTTCGTACACTGATGTGATTTATTTGAAAAGGGGTTTCTCTAAAAGCACACCAACTTATCAATTTTACCCAAGACTCACCAAGAGCTTCAAGTTAGTACATTGACCTGTGATATTTTTCAATCATTAACCAATGCCTTGATTTTGGAAGACAAATCAAAACCCTAACCAAAGTGATGAAAAGCCCTAAAGAAGTTGTTCAACAACCCTAACTGATTCTATGAAGAAATCTCATGAAGAACAAGGTTTAATCCAAACGCTTTCTTTCAATTATATAAAAATATGTTTGTGGAATCTATCTAAAATTACAAATGAAGAGAGTATTTATAGTCCCGAACCCTAAACTAAGCTAAACAATTCATAGATATAGTGAATAGACTATAATACCCCTAACAAATAAGCTACGTAAAAAGAAGAAACCAGGAAAATGCAAGAAAATCACGATTTCCCAGTAATAATAGTTCCGACCAGCCCAAGCTTTGTGCATCGGTCATAGGACTAGTTGTTCGCTACCTTCAGGCCACAGATAACCTTCTTCAGTCACTACTGAACTAGTTGTTTTCTGTCTAACAGCCATTTGGTCCTCTTTTGGTTTGTTTTTTTGGTGTTCTATGGTGCTTTCTTCTTAGCTTGTCATGGCTTGATTTTGGTTGTTTAATGATGTATTTTACAAGCCATTCTCACTCCTTTTAAGCTTATACTTGAAATATAAATCCTTGAAAACAAATCTCCTATGATTTATAAGAACATCTCCAAAGAAAACTTCAAGTTCATTCATTTATTGAGCAATTTTCCTCAAGTGTTTGTTCATCTTTGAAGCATCAATTTTCATTCTTGTATTTGAAACACAAGTCCTTGTACATGACTACATTGTATAGCATCATTGTTCTCTGATACTTGAAGTCCTATAAGCATACTTTGTTCCATAAATTGCATCTTCAATTCCATGAACTTCATCTTTAAAGCACTCATTCTTTGATGACTTTCATGATTGCTTCACCAATTGATGTGATTTTCTTGTAGGTAGAAGGATTAATTTCACACACAACAATCGAACCATATCTGTATAAAAGAAAGGACTCATCAAAGGTAACTTTAGGGAGATTAGGAAGACCTTTGTAGATTAAACCACTACAACAACCAACCTCTTGATTAGTTAAGACAACTCAACACCTCATCCAAAGTGATTGAGAGCCCAAGAGAAATGACTAAGATCCTAGTTCTAGACACTCTCAAAGATCAAAGTGATCTTGGTTTGGAAAACTTCCAAAGGAGTTTCAGCTTTTGTCTCTCTAAAAATGTTTGCCTAAAATGGCTGAAAACCAGCCTTTATATGCTACTAAGAACCCTAAACAAACTAAACAAAAAGGTAGAGAAAGAGCTGCAAAATTACAAGTTGAAAACCCTGAAAATCGAGATCAAAACGTAGAGTTTTGGAAAAAACGGCACTGTTCATGGGTTGTTACGGTGTCCAGCACCGGATAGTGCATCGGATGCAGTGCCGGATTTCTTCTAGAATTGTCATCATGGCTGCTCTGCTTGATCTGGACTGATGGACTGATTAGGCTCCGGATGTCTTGCATT
Organism: Parsonsia alboflavescens; assembly: GCA_028571225.1. Taxonomy (NCBI): domain Eukaryota; kingdom Viridiplantae; phylum Streptophyta; class Magnoliopsida; order Gentianales; family Apocynaceae; genus Parsonsia; species Parsonsia alboflavescens. Next base: position 2,807 of record JAOXNR010001024.1, read on the forward strand.
TTCCATCTTTGCTTCTTCTTCATTTGCCCTTGGTTTCATGCTTTGTCTTGGCTCCTTCGTCCTTCCTTCCATCCCAAGCCATTTGTAGATGTTCTCCCTAGATCCTAAGGCTGTAGTTCGTCCCTTGAATGCTTCATTTTATCCTCCAGAAAGTGTTGAAATGAACATGCCTTACATAGCTTCAAATCTTCTCTTTCATCTCCAAGTTTACTCCCATAGAGCATGGTTTTGAAGTCGATCCGTTCTTCCTTGTTTCGTGCAAATTCCATCAATGTCTTCTTCATTCTACTCAAGGTGTTATACTTGTATATGAAATACAAGTCTTTGTCCAAGGCTTCTTTGAGTAGAGTCCTTGGATATCCATCATTCCCCCTCACTTCAAAAGGATTCGTCCTCGAATCTTCAAAGTCCTGCATAGAGAGAGAATGGTCACTAACATTGGTTGAAGAATTTAAAGAATACTTATCCAAGAACTTCAAGTTAGCCTTCTTGAAAGTCATAAGTTGATAATTATTTACCAAAACCTTCTTTGGAGGTGGTGGTTTCTCCTCGTTGGATTTGTATTCCCTCTCTCTTTCAAGGAGCTCATTAAAAGCAATAACATAGACAATGAATACTAGCCATTTAAAACAACCAAGAAACCAATTTCTATTGCTTAAAGCATATGTCAATAAGGCATCAAATCCCATAAGGCATATGACAAGGGATACGAACTCATTAAGACAACCAAGAGATAAAGTTTTATCATTTAAGCACAGGACAAAAGAAATAACACAAGACAAAATTATCATTGGTCTATGACCCCATAAACCATGAAATAAAGGTTCTCTAAATCTTGCATTCAAGTTCAATGAACTCAAAACATAATCCTTTAACATAGCATATACATCCCCTAAATCAAAAACATCAAGATGTGCATCATTATTCTCTTTCAAAAACAGGGGTTATCTCCAAAAATTTTCAAAATCTCAACATATCTCTATTCTTGGCACAAAACTCAAATTGTAATATCATGTAGTTCCACAAATCATGCCAAGTATAGATTACACATAGAAAAATCATTGATTTCAACAACTTGAAGCCTATCAACATCACTAAGGAACAAATTCTCATCATGACATTGACATACATTTTCACAAGATTTCAACAGGTATTTCCTTTTCATATGTAGTCCCAACACATAATTTTTTAACAAGAATTCCAAGATTCTAGGACTATCATATCTCTCAAATTCAACTTCTTGATTTTTAAGATTCAACAACTCAAAGAATTTACCATGCTTGGAAGATTTAAGAGAACCAAAAGAAACTCTCCTAAGCATGTCATCATGATCATCATAAGCTTTGAATCCAAAAACCATAAAAAGGAATAAACCCCAAGTATTCATGTCGATATCAAACTCTTGAAGTTTCACAATTTCAACTAGGATCAATCTTTCAACATGACATGCTTCATCAACAATGTTAATCAAGCAATTACTCTCTATAAACACAAATTTTCTCATCATAGGAATCAAAATGAAGTACAACTCAAACAAGAATTAAGAATCCACTTTGAGTATGCACATTAGACCACAAAGATACAAGTTATCATCGATAAGCATAGCATCAATGATCCACAATAATCGAGGATCTAAAACAAACTTCAAAATTCTATTCATGTGTGTCCCAAAGATATACTTCAGAAAGAAGTTTAAGTAATTCCGTTCATAAGAATATATCTCTAAGTAGTTTCTATGAGACAAAATACCCAACAAGTCACATCTAGATTTCATAAGCATAAACAAATCATTTCCTCCAATCGCAGAATTAATGTGCTTATAGAATTCACCATATATAACTTGTCTAGAGATATTAAGTTCATAATCACAAACATCCTCATCCACAATTCCACAATCATAATTTTGCACAAATGATTCCTTAACAACTTCAAAATGCATGAAAGCTGTCACAAGACTCATAGAAGTAGAAGACATGCTTTCTCTAATCAAGGAATCATCAGGCTCAAGAGTTTTCATAATAGCACTTTGTTTATGAACATCATAAACATTTCCACAATCATGCTTAGCCTTAGAAATCGTGTTTTCATGCTTAAATTTCAACATTTTACCTCCAAGAGTAGATATAAGAGAGAACACTTTAACATAGCACTCATCATCTTGTTCTCCTTGTCTTAATTCATTTTGCTTAGGCCTTCAAAAACCTGAAATTTTGGCACAAGAACACTAGAAAAAGAGTGGTTAATGTTAGAAATGGGTATTGAAATCTCCTTGATCATCTTAAAGATCAAGGCACTCTCATTTTCTCTTTCTTCCTAATAAGCATTCTTATCCTCTATTTCTTTTTCACATGAGCTCTCTTTTTCTTTGCTCATCTCTTTTCTTTCAACTTCATATTCTTCCTCAATCACAATCTCATTTTCCACTCAACGTCACCCTCATTTTCTTTTTCTTTCTTTACCTTACTTGAGATCGCTTGAACTTGCTCATTTCCCATAATTTCTTGAAGAAATAATTCACCTTTAACTTCTTTGGCAATTGAAGTGTCTTCATCTTTAGGCTCCAAGCTCTCCTATGTTAGGCATTGTGAATCACTAGGTCCATGATTGTTGCATTTGAAACACTTGGGATCTTCACTTCTAGGAAGTTGTGCTAGTGTCCTTCTCCATTCTCCATTAGTCACCTTCACCTCTTGCATTTGAGGTTTAGGCTCCTCTTCTCTTGGCCTTACACTTTGCACTTTCAATGATGAAGAGATGACATGATGTGAGCTCTCATACGATCTCCCATATGAGCCCCTTCCATTGGACACTTGTATTTCATCCTCCCTTTTTGGTGGTCTGTCATTTCTGATATACCTACTATGTCTCAATGGCTCATCATGTTCATTGTAGTAAGAATAAGATGTTTCATCTCTTCTTGTCCCCCTTGGACTTCTTTTAGCTTCATGGTCATAATGGCCTTCATCAATATCCTCCATTTGCTCATTTCTCCTTTTTGGTAGACTCCCTTGATATTTTACATACTCTCTAGAAGAGCTAGGTTGATATTCATCACCCCTACCTCCTTGTTGCACATGTCTTCTAGGAGTTTTAGATTGGAGCTTATCTACCCTTCTTTCAAAGTAATCAAATCTTGAGTAGATGTCCTTTCTAATTTCATTCATGTGGTTTTAGATCTCACTTGTCATTTGCTCCATTCTTTCCAAGATGGTGGATAGACACACGTTGTTATCTCCCATATTTGATTCTTGGGAAGATGGTGAAATTCCTTATGTCATAATAGACTTCAAGCACAATCAAGAAAATAGGAGAACAATTGTCCTCACGTTTCACTTGTGTATCGCTCTTTCAATTGGCCTTTTCTTTTCTCTATTGATCCCACTCCCGAAGCCTTTTTCCATTCTAGTTCTAAATCAACCTCAATAGCAATAGGAAAATCACTTAGGCAAGAGGCACAAAATTGATCCACACAAATCACTTAGTTGATTAATTGAAGTTGTTCAATTAAGACTCAAGAAAATAGAGTTTCAAAGAGTTAAGGTCAACCAATTCAATACAAAGAGCAATTCACTAGGAAATTAAAAAAATTATCAAATAGGCATTTTAACAAACACCTCGAGGGCAATGAAATTGTGAACCAATTTATCAATGATTTCAACTAATCCAAATCCCTTGATTTCAAAGTTGATAGACAATGGGAAATGTAATACAATAGAATCCAAAATCAACTTCAACTCAAGCAATTGCAACAAGTTTAGACAGGAAATCCCTCAAGTTCTAGTTTGGCAATTTCGAAATTTTGCCTTGCCTCTGTTATTTTTATTTTTATTTTTATTTTTTGTCTTTCAAGAACAATGTTCCTTTTCTTTTCTTTTCTTTTCTAGATATAGCTGAACAGCTCAACAAACACAAAGGTTCACAAGAGAATAATAGGATAGATGTAAAGGAGCAAAAACAACAAACACATACAAGACCATATGATTTTCAAATAAGAAAGATATGATCTTTAACACTTAAAACAAAGAAAGCAAGTAAGATAGTCAAACCTTTGATGATAACCAATCTCTAATACCAAAAGATGATGTGATTTTCTTGTAGGTTGAAGGGTTAATTTCACACACAACAATCAAACCAAATCTATATAAAAGAAAGGACTCATCAAAGGTAAGTTTTCAGAGATTAGAAAGACCTTTGTAGATTAAACCACTACAACAACCAACCATTTGATTTGTTAAGATAACTCAACACCTCACCCAAAGTGATTGAGAGCCCAAGAGAAATGACTAAGAACCTAGTCCTAGAAACTCTCAAAGATCAAAGAGATATTGGTTTGGAAAACTTCCAAAGGAGTTTTGGTTTTTATCCCTCTAAAAATGTTTGCATAAAATGCCTGAAAACCAACCTTTATATGCTACTAAGAACCCTAAACAAACTTAAAAAAAGGCTAGAGAAAAGGCTGCAAAATTACAAGATGAAAATCCTGAAAATCGGGATCAAAACATAGAGTTTTGGAAAAATCAGCACTGTTCATGGGTTGCTACAGTGTCCGGGGCTAGATGGTGCACAAGATGCAACATCGGATTTCTTCAGGAATTGTCGTCATGGTAGCTTTGCTTGATCCAGCTCCGGATGGACTGATCAAGCATCGGATGTCCTGCATTTTCCAGCTTTGTTTCTTCCTCATTTGCTCTTTGTTTCATGCTTTGTCCTGGCTCCTTCGTCCTTCCTTCCTTCCCAAGCCATTTGTGGATGTTCTCCCTTGATCCTAAGGCTGTAGTTCCTCCCTTGAATGCTGCATTTTATCCTCCTAAAAGTGTTGAAATGAACATGCCTTACATAGCTTCAAATCTTCTCTTTCATTTCCAAGTTTACTCCCCTTGAGCATGGTTTTGAAGTCGATCCGTTCTTAATTGTTTCGGGCAAATTCCACCAATATCTTCTTCTTTCTGCTCAAGATATTATACTTGTATATGAACTACAAGTCTTTGTTCATAGCCTCTTTGAGTAGCGTCCTTGGATATCCATCACCAATTCTATTGTTGTTACTTGCTATCCATCTTCGACACTCTAAACGGTTGAGTGTTTTTAAGAGCATTCAATTAACTATATGACCTATGAAATGACTGGATAGTCTTGTTTGTCCAAGTGGGAGTCTGTTGGGATTTATGCACAAAAAAAGATAATCATATTCTAAGATATTATGTGAAAGACTATAATGTTTATACATACTTTTATACGTATTAGTATAACATGCAATAAGGTCTAACTTGATTTAAATAGGTGGTACATGTGTTGGGACGTTCAGCATAGTAACGTACAGATCACCAGAAGTTTAAATCATAAGGAAATAGTTCTTCGCCAGTTAATGGAAACACATTAGTCTCCTTTAAGTAGGGTGACTTACCTTTAGTCATTGGGTATTGCTCTTGGACTGTATGTGTTTACAAGTTTTGTATGTGTAAAATGAGACCATTGAGGGATTGTGATATAGGCGCAGTAAGGGCCAGCCCAAAGACTCCCGTATTACATTGTTCTCTAAAGTACTATCAAAGAAGAGAGAACCAGTATCACTATTGATATAGCGTGGACACGTCCCCATGACATAAGTATGGGTTGGTGGTCTTGCGAAACTAATTCCCAGTGCTTTGATAAGATATAGGTGAGATCACATTATCGAGATCAATAACCTTGTATATTATGTACTTGGAAGTTGGTTAGTTACGACAGACCTATATAATAGGGTCTCTATGCTATTTCATTTATCAGATGAATTAATCAGTCCCTTGTGTGTTGTTCTTAGTTGGATCAATGAACTCTTGGAGTCGATAGTATAATTGTTGTTGTACTAAATATTCTTCTAGTCTGTATTCATTGTGATTCAATACTTAAAGAACTAGATACCTGAAGATGATAGATGCTACTGAGTAACGTGATAGTATGCAAGACTTAGGCTCAATAGTGGGAGTTACATAGAAGGGAAAATGTGTCAATATACCTATAGGTCAAACATTAAGAGTTGAGATTTATCTCAACAAACCTTTTGTTTCTATAGCAATATATTATGGAGTACATCATTTTCTTATGATGATAATAGAAGGTATTTAAAATGATTAAGTATATTGCTACTATATCGTAAGGGTATTTTGATATTTTATAGAGTTATGAACATTTTTTCTTAAGGTCCCTAATTTAGCCTCATTGTTCATGAATGATTTTACGGCATTCTTAAATAGGAGATTGGAGAAGGATTTCATTTTATTCTAGATAGCATTAGTAATTAATTAAAGATTTTATTAATCCTTGAAATTAATTATTTGGGTTTGAATAAAATTAATTAGTTATTTTATTTACTCTTATAATTAATTTGGACTTAGATTCATAAGATTAATTATCGTTGACCTTGAATAAAATAATGGAGTGGCTATTTATTGATGGACTTAGGTACATGAGATTAATTATTGATGGATGAAGTATAAAAATAAATATTAGACTTTTAATTAAAGGGTCAGAATAATTATGTTGGATCCACGATCCAATGAATAATTATTGGACTTTTAATTAAACCAAAGGATAAATTTGAGAAACCTTTATTTTGATTTAGTTATTATAATTGGATTATTTTCTAAATCATACAACTACAAGAAAATCATACATTTGTTCTTTCCTTGGGAATAACAAATGCCATTTTCTCTCTGCAGAAAAATTGCATGAGTCTGTTTAGGCCTCCACTCCACTATCTCTATCTTCTATTTCTTTTTTGTCCACTTAGACAGTTAAGGAAGAGATTAGAGGATCTTAAGCGAAATAAATCAAGGGGTCTAGTTCAATTCAGAAAGACAATATCACAACTTCATTCAGCATAAATTTTTTTTTTTTTTTTAAATAATTGTTCTCATCTAATATGTGAGAAAAATTTTTTAAAATCCTAGGATTTAGGGTCTTGTTTCCATATGGATTTGAGATTCAGTTCCCTACATTAGCTCCCTGACCAAAGTTCGAATGGGCCATTGAACGGGAACCGGATCCCGAATCCACCAGGAAACGAATTCGGAATCCCAGGACCTGGAATGATGCAGAGATCTGTCCTGCGGAATAGATCTAGACGTCTTGATCTACTATGCAAAAGCTCTTCTAATCTATTCCCTATCTGTCTGGGTGAACAGAAAGGAAAATAGAAGACCGGAGAATCTCTGTAAGTGGAGTGGAAGAAAATAGACGTTCTGCAATTTTTTTGCAGAGAGAAAAATCACGTCTGTGCTAATTTTCTTAGGGTTTCTGAATGATTGTATTTCTTCTGGTTATTATAGGATTTATAAATAATCCTTTAATAACTAAATCAGAAATATGAGTTTTCTATGGACCTAAAGCCCAACAACCCAACCATCCTTTTATTTAATTAAAGGTCCAATAATTATTCATTGGATCATGGACCAACATAATTATTTTGGCCCTTTAATTAAAGTCCAATATTTATTTTTTTTTCTTAGTCCATTAACTAATTAATCTCATGGACCTAAGTCTAAATTAATTATAAGACTAATAAAAATAAATATCCACTTCATTATTTTATTCAAGCCCAACAATA
>JAOXNR010001025.1:0-10391 GCA_028571225.1 Parsonsia alboflavescens
ATACTTCAAGTATAAACATTACACTTTGAAGATCAAAGTAACATTGGTGATATTTATGTGCAAGACAAAGAAGAACTATTTGATTTGGAAGGAATAATGAAGAACCTTATAAACAAAGGCATCCAAGGTAATTAAAGTCAAGAGCATCATCTTATTCGTTTAAGGAAAGCATTAATCACATTTGTGCAAGGAAGAGAAGAAATGCTAGACTTTACTGCGATGTTTGAAGCACAACTGTCAATGGAGGATGAATCAAGGAAAGAGCTCAACTTGTGGATGATAGAAGACATCAAAGAGGAGTGAACAACAAGAAAACAACCCTTGGGAAGCAATGGAAGTCAGCTGGACAGTTGGACGAAATTCTGCCAGAAAATTTCAGTTTAAGTCCTTTGTTTTTACAGCTTTGTAATCTTGACTTTAGTTGGACTTTTTCACTTATTGTTAGTTGCTTTCTTCATGTTTTTAAGCTAGCTTAATTTGGCTAATTAAGTCCCTAATCTTAATTAGGGTTGAGCCTTTAAATAGTCCATCATTTGTATTGCATTAGAACAATTAACTCTATAAACACTTTTCAGAAATTTGAATGAATTCCATATGGATTCAAGTTGCTCCAACCGAGAGTGTAGCTTAGAGCTCTTCTAGGGTTCTTAGTTAAACTTTACGGTTCTCAATGCTTAGCTAGGATAATTGAGTTGAGTTGATGGGACTCAATCCCTTAGATCATATTGGAAGAAAATTGGTCAATGATTCTAGTTTGAATCTCTTGCATGAAGTCTTAGGGAATCATGAATTGAAGTGGTCGAAATTTTTGATTTGATGAATGATGAATTCCTTCCAAATTTGAGATCACCTCACATGGCTTCTTCCCCTTCCCACAGAGGCCCATGCCAGCTCGGCTGACCTCAGCTAGGATCTTAGCAGCGACAACCTCCGCTTGAGAAGTCATAACGAGGTGCTCTTTTTCCCAAGGCTGGGGGACTGCAACATCTGGATGGTATAACCCACGTGGACCCCGGATCAGTCTTCGAATCCCCATTGAGCTCTCGGAGCTTGTCAACTACATCAATGAAGAGCCCATAAAGTTGACGCAGGAGGAGAGACTTAACGTAAGCCTGGAAAGATGGGATCCCCTCGAGCTCAGTCAGGGACAGACTGCCATCATCCTCACAGATGCCCTGATGGTCTCCAAGCCTAGCCTCGAGCTCCTAGATTTGCCCCTCTACTGATTCTGGAGCTTGAATAGCTACTCATTCATCTGAATTGAATCCCCAAGAGTTGAAGACATGGTCATGTTCTCAGCTTTAGACTTCTTAATGATCTTCTTGCATTCTTGCAGAAGGTTGAATACGTCAGTGTAGGAGGCATTGGCCTTTTCAGCAGAGGTCGCGAGCTCGACATTCTCCTTCACCAAGTGAGCACTTTCATGCTGGAGCTTGGAGATCAGGGTAGAGAACTCATGATCCTTTTTCGCCTTCTCGACCTATCTTCTTAGCTACTCACCCAAAAAGACATAGTTCTACGAAAAGAAAAAAAGAGGGTCAATACCAAAGATAAGTTGAAACAGAATCAACTACAAAAATAAAGAAATTTAAAGAAACTTACTGCAGTGTGGATGGAGGCGGTATATTTGTCAAGTTCATCATTAGTCAGTAATTGTTGTATGTCCTGGTCAACTGGGGGCACACACTCATGATTGACTAGGAGAGTGGCTATTGGAACAATGAGTCAGAAGATTCCATCGCAAGAATGGGGACCCACCTTGCGGTCCCCTTATCAGTGTGGGAGGCTAGAGAAGCATTCCCCAGCCTCTTCATGGTGTCAGCGACCTTCTCAGTTGCTCAACCGTTGAACTCCAGCCTCGTCCTTGGTGTCGCTGGAGCCTTTCCCTTCCCTGAGGAGGTCGGAGGAGTCCTCCTCGTTGGAGGTGCAGATTGTGAAGACGAGAAGGAAGAAGAGATAGTGATTTTTGCTAGGCTTTCAGAAGCCCAGAATGTAAGGACTTTAGCATTCCTCTTCGGAACCGTCTGAGTTCGGTTAGCCACTACAACCTTTTTACCTCGAGACTGGGGGATAGGAATCTTCAGTGGGGACCACTTGGAGGTTCGATCGGCAATAGCAATAGCAGTAGTAGCAGCAGCAACATAAGAAACTGCTGGTGCCGCTAATGGTAGCTCGGAGAGCGGTAGACTTCATGAGCCAAGAAGTGGTCCTCATAGCTGTCAAATCAAAAAAGGGAAAATGTGTTAGTGCAGAAAAGAGTTGAAACAAACTTATTGAAAGTAGAGACAAAAAAAACAAGGTGAAGCTCCCTACTTGAAGGAGCTCTCCTAATAGAGGAGCGGTCGTGGTTTGCTGGACTCCCTAGTCCAACAGGGCGAAGAAAAGTGACAAGCCAAGCACTCAGACTACACCCGACCTTTACAATAGCAGAACGGACCAGGCCAATGAAAAGGGCCATATCCCTTTTATGTACACTTGTTAGGGTAGGGAGCTTATTTAAAAAAGTCCTAAGGATAAGGCTCAAACCGGACCAGATTATTATGAAGTTTTGCAAAAAACAAAGAATCTTTCCTATCCCTGACAGAGGACTAGAAAGGACCTACAAGCTTATACCTGGGGTTGAATTGAAGGTACCCTACAATGGCACTCTTTGGTGCCAAGGAGATACTTGACCCTACAGAAACATCTGAAGAGCTCTAAAGAAACTGAAACTTGATAAAGGTGATAGATCATGATGACTGCGATTACTGCCCGCATAGAGTTGAGAACAAGAGGCACAACGGGGAAGTCCCAAAAGTGGGCAATATGTAAGAATAAAGGGTGCAAGAAGGGGAGAAGAATAACCCCTCTGAGGTTAGCTAGGTGAAGGACTATGTGTCCATCACAGCAGCTTTTGGGGTGTTCAGACTCCCCAGCGGAAACTATATCACTCTTCTATAGCCCTTCTCCCTACTGATTTAAAAAATTTCAGTGGGTCCTAAGGAAGAGGTCGTGGAATAGACTTCTAGTCCTAAGGGCTGATAAGCCTTATTGGTCACTCAGGGAGCCCTCGCACAAGTTGGGAGCAAATAAAATACCTCATTCTTTAGGTCAACAGGGGGAAGTTTGTTGTCTACTTCTCCAAAATGAAGAGAGGGAGTGCTACACGTAGAAGATAAAGAAGACACCCTAACTCTTTGACTCCAAGAAAAAAGGAAAGATTAAATTTGTTTCCCAAAACACAGTAGAGGGAAAAGAAAACTCACTCGTTAAATTCTTGGGGAGTGAAGAAAAAGGTTGTTCTGGGCTCTAACTCACTCGTCGGATGGGGAAAAGAAAGAAATTCGAGAAGAGAGCAGAAGGTATAGCGGTAAGGAAATTGTGAGAGGTGAAAGTTTGCAAGTAAAAGGAGAGTTAACGTAAATCCTAAAATCTTCAAAACCCTCCTAATTGATATGAGATAAGGAGTCCTTTAGGTTGCTGAAAAAGATCCGATACTCCAGAAACCGAGGCAACTGCCAAAACTTACAGAGAAAACGGCATGACTCTTTAGAGGTCATGATATGAAGATGGTAATTTAGGCATCATGATCTTCTGAGCTCACTAGGCCTAAAGGGGGGTTAATGATGGGAGAAAAGTGGCACAAACCGGACGGACCAACCCAAATGGGCTTAAGCCCCAACCTTTAATACTTGAAAGTCAAACTCACGAGTCAAAGAGGAAAGATGGGCAGTGACCTTCTACCACCGACCTCCCAAGTCACGGACCTCCAAAATGAGCTCGAAGAGGTCTCACTGGACCATGGCCTTCGACCTAGGTGAGCTCCAATCCATCTCATACATCTTTGATGCCACTTCTAATTGTGTGCGACTCCTAACACCCCCCACGAGCTTTTAATCACTCGGTGCGACCTCCCAAAAGAGATGGTAGAGACCCTCGACGTCCACGGGTAGGTTGTGAAATTGGTCTAAATGTCGTTAGTGAGCTTGTAGCTTTCAACCAGAGACCTAAATAGCAAGATATCCAAACCAAGGGAAACTCCCTGATTCTAGGAGCAATTGGCGGGATATTATATGATCTCACAATTATCCTAATTGCTTACTGTCAAGTAATTGAAGAGCCTTGATCAAGATTTAACTTACTCAATTCAATATATAATGAAATCATAGACAATCTAATAACAAGGACATACTGTTTTGGAGTTAATTACAAGAGATTTCTCTCTCAAAACACTGACATGGGCATCGAAGCTATTCCCCGAGCGATATCCCACTCTAGTGACCTACTCCTTTTTCTCTCAGGTTGCTATCACTGATATCATCATGGTTCTGGGTGACCTGGAGGCTTCTTAGGAGCACCATCATTCGGGATATACTCTTCGCCTCTATTCCTTTAAGGCAAGCAAGCAGGCATAAACAAACTTCAAGATAGCATTTTGAGTCCAGACCAATTGATCTTACCGGGAACGAGAGGAGATTTCTCTTTCATATACATCTTTTTCTTTAACCTTCCGTTAGAAAACTTGTTCGTTCTTTCATCTCCATATTTTACACTCTAAATAGTGCCATGGAGAAATCTGGAAAAGGGAAGGGATCCGGGAAAGAACTTTCAATCTTCCCTACTCCCACTCTCTCTAATGATCCACAAATCTTACTCCATGGAAAAATCCCATCATATGCTATTCAAAAAAAGTTTACTGACTTGCAGACAATTATTCTAGTAAAATATAGGCTGGGACCATTTGGAGTTGGTCATTTAGGCACCAAAGATCTCCAAAGAATGCTTGATTTCAACCGATGCCTCACATGAGATGGACTAAAGCCTGAAGACACATCCAAAATCCGGCAGCTAAAGGAGGAGTTGCTCATGGAAGAAGAGAAAAATGAAATGATGATGGAGTGGGCCAAGCTCAACCAAAGAATGGCAATGATAGGCCACTTTTTTCCACAGTCGATTCTAATACCAACCACCTTGGTGCACCCCTCAAGAGATAATCATTAGGCAGGGAAAATCCCTCACGACACCTGCGAGAATTGAGAGATCTTGAATAGAATAAGGAGACCCAATTGAAGGCGAGCAAAGTCCTAAAGGTTAGCAAGGGGAACAAGCCCAAATTGTCTAAAGGCTAAGTAGGGGAGTTAAGGGATCTGAAATACTACAAGGATGGTAGGGTAAACAAGAAATATTACAAGCGAACCTATCCCTTGCGTCCAAAAAAAAATCCCACTCAAGAAAGGAGAAGGTCACGGAGAAGATCCAAGCCCCCACAAAAAGTCCTTGTGACTAAATCCCATTTGGCAAAATGGATAAGGGAGGCTCCCCTAATCCTGGCGTCATGCTTCCTACACTCCCCTTGTTACGAGCATGTAACTATTGACGAGGTTATGAAATGCAAAGCCCTTGTAAGCACCTCAGACAGTAACCACTTGGTTCACCAATTTGAAGTCGGGTTCAATCAACAATTGAGCAGCACTCAAGAAAGAATTCCTTAGAAGATTTAGGATAGCTGGTGAACAAGCTAAAAATCAAGGAGATCTATTCAATGTTAGGAAAAACCATGTAGAAAGCTTGGAAGCCTACAGTGAGAAGTTCAGGAAAGAATATGACGATATAGACGTGGTGAGCATGGAGGTAGCCTTGCATTAGTTCATTTATGGAACAATAACAGCCTACCTTAAGAGTGAATTCTACATCAGGGCACCTAAATCTATTGTAGAGATGTTTGAGGTAGCCGAGAAGCTTGCCACCTCACAATTTGGGGGGGGGGGGCACTCACCACCCTATGGAGAAAAAGGCAAACCCCCCTCAGGTGGAAAATAGATATGAAGAAAACCTCATCAGAAAAACAAAGATATTCACTCTGCTTAACACAGTTAGAGAGGATCTAATTTCAATTCTCAAGGAATAATACGGTATGGGTGATGCTAAGCCATTAAATCCTAAAACTCGAGATAAAGGGACCCGGAGAGATATAGTTCATATCACTGGGTTCATGGCCATACCACTGAGCATTGCCTAGAGCTCAAGAGGGTTGTCGAGAGGCTTTTGAGAAGGTTCCACGAGCAAGACTACAAGGCCATTGCACTAAGAGCAAACAAGCGTGACGGCCAAACAAGAGAATAGTGAGTAATCAATACGATCATGGAACAGACTCCATTAACTATGATGTGAATATTGCTCTTGATTAGCTAGACCTAACACGAGTATGAAACTTTACCCCGGACGATTACATGGTTTGACACTTGAACGTATATTGATCCGATGCTGCTTCTCAAGTGTAAACCAATATCTACCAAGCTAGTTAAATGATATGTCAAGAGTTCATTGAAGAACCAAAGATGATAGAGAATACTCTCAAATCTCAAATTGTATTCAATAATAATCTGATTGTTAAAATAACTTACAATCTATTTATAGTAACACAAGGCACCTAATCCTTTTCTAATAATAATTAGGAAAGCTTCCTAAGAATCCTAATTAGAATAAACTGCCTAATCTTTGAAACAATTAAATGGTGACTAAATACACTCTAGAAAAGTCTCCTAATTAAACAGGGAATGTAAATAATGAAAAGATTAATTAAAACCAAGGAAATAAGAATTAAAACAACAAAGGACAGGCTAAACAACGATTGATCGGCGTAGAAAATAGTTCGACCGATGCAGTTGAAGAATCAACCGGCAATTGCTGGAAACTTGACCGAAACTGGTTTTCTCATCGATTGATTTGACTGCTATTGGTGGAACTGTAGGGCAACGATCAACTAAATCTCTGGAACTCAAATTTTGACTTCTTTGATTGATTGACATCGATTTTCGGATCGATGCTTGGGCCGGTTTAAATCGGGTTGCACCATTTTGACTTCTTTTTGCTCCAAACTCTTCCTTTAACCCTTCCTTGATATTAATCAATGGTTATAACTTGATTTCGTTCCTTGGAATGTTTTGGAGCCTCTAATTCAAGTCCTTCTCCACGTTCTTGGACGAATCGAATTATCAATTTCCTTAGCTCATTTGTCCTTGAACGTATTATTGGACTTTTTAGGATTTGTCCACTCTCCATTACTTCTAGTGTTTTTTTGATTTCCATCAAACTACTTAGCTCCAATGACAAATCCATGCCCTGAACCAAGTATATTTAGTGGTTGAAGTCTTGGGGAAGAATGAATCGATCTTTATTAAGGGAAGCAAGTTGGCTCCTACCTTGGCTGCAAGATCCCATCCATCCTTTTTGCATTGAAGCATCATTTGAGATGGAAGAATTTGTGTCTTGGAGGAACAAAAGGATTCTAGTAGATATAGGAGCAAGCAGAGATATTCTCTACTATTTGTGCTTCAAAGAGATGGGAATCCCGGAGGCACACGTTACCCCATATGAAGGTACCCTAGAAGGGTTCACAAACCATAGGATCCAAGTCATGGGAAGCATCAACATCAATGCCAGACTAAGGGTTGGAGATACTAATAGAATGGAGATGGTAAATTTTCTATTCAATGATTTAAATTCATCTTACAAAGCAAACTTTGGTGTTACCTCGCAGGCTTCTTTAGAGATGATATCTTCCATTTCGTATCAAAGGATAAAGCTACATACCCGCAACGACATCATCACAATGGAAAGCAACCCAAAGGATGTGCTGCAATACCTGGTAGCAAATGAAAAAAGAAAAGGGATAATGATTCACTTAGCGAGAAAGAGCTAATGGCGATATCACTATCAAGGAAGCTCAAGCTAGTCCGTCTAGAGAAGCTATGGAAGCCACAAATCTTTAGGAACTGGAAGTTAACTCCAAGCGTCCCGATCTAAAGATCGCAAGATCGAAATTGGATCTTCATTCCTGAAAGAAGAAAAGAGGGCAATAATCAAACTCCTCAAAAATCAATTTTCCACAAATTAGACACATTTGGTGAATGCTAAAATGGTCCCTAGAATTGAGTGGCTACGACATAAACTTCATCCCTAGGAAAGTGATAATGGAGCAGGCCTTAGTCAATTTCATAGTGGAAACCTCCAAGTCCAATTTGGAAGATCCAACCCCTTCAAGCCGAAGTTGCCATTTCTGATATCCAAAAAGGCAACCAAAGATCTTTGGTCAATTGTCGTCGATAGGGCAACCATTCAAGATGGCAAAGGGGCTTGAATCATTCTAACATCACCAGATGGAGAAATAAACTTAGAAAAAGAAGTCAAATTCCAATTTGAAGCTTCAAACAACAATATAGAACATGAAGCTTTACTGGAAGGGATGAATCGATCCACATGATTGGACATCAAAAAAATTAAGGGCAAATAGTGATTCGTAGGTTGTCGTACACTAGGTCAACGAAGAGTTCTGAGCCAATGATGAGGCCTTGGGACCATACCATGATACCATGCGGCAAGCAACTAGCAATTTTCAGCTAGCAATTTTTCTTATCACCCTTCTTTCTTTTCTTATCTACCAAATTTTCAACGAAAACATCCATATTAACAGTAAAGATCAAATCTTTATCATGTAAAACAGGATTATCAGAAATAGTAACTTTACCAGATGTAAACCTAGATTGTTCTTGAGGGTTACTTGATGCTCTAGTTGCTTTGTCAAGAAATTTTGTTCCTTTGTGGAGTTGAGGGTTCTCAAAAAGTTGTGACTTCTGTCAAAGATTCCATGTCATCGTTGAGAGTTGAGTGTCTAGCTATTCCTTCAAGAATATGTTTAGCAATAATGTCAGATAGTTTTTGTTTTGCAGAAACTCTTCCTTTCGATTTCAACACCTTAGATGGTAGTTACTTCTCTAATTTGTTCAACTAAATTGCTTCAAGTTCTCACCATAGTTGCAGAAGATGAATAGGTTTTTTTAGAGAGACATGAAATGTGTGTGGAGAGAAAAAAAATCCGTTTGAGTGAAATGAGCTTTAAACGAAGAAGAAAATGAGATGTAATTTTTCTAACTAATACATCATATTGGTCAAGATTTCAAAAAAGCTTGTTGCCAGTTGTTTACTCTCGCTTGTTTCTGCTTCCATAAGAACGCATTCGGTCAAACAAGATAAAAACCAAGACTCATTCTAAACTCAATAAGCCTTTCGGAAGATAAAGGCTTCTTAAAATATCACCTATATATTTCTCATTTGCAACATGTTCCAGTGTAACAACATGATCTTCAACCAGTTCTCTTATTAAATGATGTCTAATGTCTATGTGCTTTGTCCTTGAATGCTCAACAGGATTCTTTAGGTGCTGCTTGATACCTAGCACAAACAACAATACTGAATGCGATATCTAGTCTACTTGCAGTCAAGTTTAAAAGTCCTCCAATTATACTTCTATAGATCTTTTGATGTACTAGTTTTCCTTTCTCATCTTTAACCATCTTGGTTGTAGATCCTATTGGTGTTCTGATCTCCTTTGTATGTTGCATCCCAAACTTCTTCACTAAGTTTTGAGAATACTTAGACTGAGAAATGAAGATGCCATCCTTCTATTGTTTCAGTTGCAGTCCTAGAAAGAATGTCAAGTCACCAACAGACTCATCTCAAACTCCTGTTGCATTAAGTGTATGAATTCATAAACAAGTTTCTTTGAAGTTGATTAAAAGATAATTTCATCCACATAAACTTGAGTAATCATCACATCCTTACATTCTTTCTCCAAGAATAGTCTCTTGTCTAGACCACCTCTGTTATAACCTCTTTTCAGGAGATAGCCAATTAACCTATTATACCATGCTCTTGGAGTTTGTTTCAATCCATAAACAGCCTTCTTATACACATGATCATGAAAATCCGAATTTTCAAATCCCTCAGGTTGTTCAACATAAGCTTCCTCATTCAAATAACCATTCAGAAATGTAGTCTTATAAATCCATCTGCTATAACTTGAATCTCTTTGAACATGCACCTGCAAGAAGTAATCTAACTGATTCTAATCTTGCAATTGGAGCAAATGTTCCATTATAATCAATCCCTTCCATTTGAGTATAACCTTAAGCTACATGTCTAGCTTTATTGCTGATAATGTTGCCATACTCATTTGTTTTATTTCTAAAGATCCACTTTGTTCCAATCACATTCACATCACAGGGTCTAGCACCCAAAAACCATACTTCATTTTTAACAAGCTGTTGTAGTTCCTCTTGCATTTCATTTTTCCAATGTTCATATTGCAAGGCTTATTTAACATTCTTTGGTTCAATCAAGGTTTTTAAACTCAAGAGTTTAGGTAAACTCTTTTGAGGTAAGCTAAACTTGAATCATAAAGTCAATTTGTAAAATAGTAGAGTTTATGTTCTTGCTATATAAATATATATATATATATATTTATGGAATTGCTATAAAACGCAACTGGCGGAGGGAAACAGCCAAAACGACGTCGTTTTGTCTGCGAAATAAGTGGGCCTGAAGGATACATCCACTTATTTCGCAGCCAAAAC
>JAOXNR010001026.1:0-10390 GCA_028571225.1 Parsonsia alboflavescens
GTTTATCCTTTTAGGGTTTAGTTTTATCCTTTTAGGATTTAATTTATTCTTTTAGGGTTTAATTTATCCTCTTAGGACTTAGTTTACCGTTAGTCGACTAACTACTGTACTCATTAGTGTGCACGGTCAAGCACACACTATCATTTCTATACATATATATATATATATATAACACCAGTTTATCTTGCAGGTTGCCATCCTTTCTGACCGGAGAATACTACCGACTGCCCTGCTTGCCGGAGACTAGCTTCCACTGTTACTGTAGCCTCCGATGTTATCATGTATGTCCCTTTCTTTGGAGTTTTTGCTATGTCTTGTTTATTTATTTATTTTTTGGTTCACATATCGTGTTTTTTTTTTTTTTTTTGAGTTAACATCTTCAAAGTATTCTTCAATCAAGTTAGTATAACTTTCATTATAACATCTTTATTCTTTGTCTAATATGTATGTGATATTTGTATTAATTTTAAGTTTTTATAGCTTTTGTTGTTGTATTTTACGTTTGATGTTTCTCTTTAAATAGTAAGAATAGGGTTTAGGGTTTATAGTAGAAAAAAGAAAAAAAAAGATTAGGGTTTCTGTTTATGGGGAAAAAAACAGCTTGGATAGTTGGGGTATATTCCATTACTATCTTCAAATATAAATATACATGTTTATATGTATTCGTCCTTTTTTCTAGTTCTAAAAAAAAAAATTATTCTTATTTCAAATTGAAGTTCTTTTAAGTATTCCTGTCACAAAATAGCTACAAAAATTATTTTCATTTTGAGTTGTCCAAAAATGAATATCTCATTCCTAAATTAGTTAAAATTTTCTTAAGAAATTGATATAGTTAAGTATAAAATGAGTTAAGTCAACTCATTTTCTTAAAATTTGTACAAAGCAAAATGGAATATTCAATTCCACATGAAAGGAGTATTATTTTAGTTAGTTTGCATTATTTTATATTTTCTTTGATTACAGTGTTAGTTTTTTATTTGTTTTTTTTATTTTATAGAAAGTAGTATATTGTAAATTTTATTTTACGTTTTTTATATCGCAATATAAATTATATTACTATTTTAGTTTATTTGTTTTATTTATATAATTTGGTCAATAAGCATGTTTTTTTAGTTATTAATGCAGTTATATTCTTTTAATCATGTTAATTTTTATTCACTTCATGTAGTTTTATATAATTATTTTAGTTTATTTGTTTTAATATATATTTGCTGTTATTACCATGTTACTTTGGGTTTAAGAAAGTAATATATTGTGTATTTTTTATGTTATTTTCTTATTTAATGAAATCAATGTTATATTTTTAGTTATTTTAGTTTTTTTTATTCATATATGTGTTTTCTGAATTGTCTTGTCTAGTTAAATTCTTTATTTAATGCAATTAATGTTTTTTTTTTTGTTTTATTCATATGTTTTTAAATTACCATATTATGTTAATTTTTTTTACTTAATGCGATTAATGTTATATTTTTAGTTTTTTTTTTTTTTATGAATTACTGATTATCCTTTAGATTTTTAGATATAGGTTATGATTTAGATATTTGTGCATATGGTTTTAGATTTTTTGATAGAGTTTATGATTTAGGAATTACGGCGTCATATGGTTTTAGAATTTTGGATATAGTTTAAGATTTACATATTATGATTTTATGGTTTTAGAATTTTGGATATGGATTATGATTTAGATATTTGAAGTTATGGTTTGGTTAATTTGATCTGGGGATTGACTGTAAACCTTATACTGTTAATTTAACTTAAACCATTAATGTAAACCCTATAATCAACGCAACCATAAAATTATTAGACTTTAAAACTGATCCATTATTACTCTCGTTTGAAGTATCAGAGGAACAATATGGATCCTTAGTTTGGTGTCAGGACCTTTCTTTCACTACGGTAGTTCAAGTCAAGTTCCATTGAATGAACTTGTTAGAGCAACTGAATCAGTCTTCATGGATAATGACAAGGATGTTATTGAAGACGAGACTGGGGCTATTGCACCTAACTCGACAGATGAAAATGTCAGAGAGGAACATGATAGTAGAAAAGACGAGGAAAATGAGGATACCGTTCTAGCTCCACCTGTGGTGGAACTCGATGTTTCAATCAAATTTTCTCATGGCTACTATGAACTTGGTGGAACCAAATACCTTAATAAACCACCAATTAGCTAGAATTTTTATGCTTGTGCACCCTATGGTGCTAGTTGGAGCATTGACATGTGACCATGAGACACATGTAAAATCCAGAGATGAGGTTGACGTGGTCATATTGGAGGATAACCTCATAGTAGTGCTATCACCTATTCCCCCTCCTGAGTAGGTTAATGATGACTCCTCTCCATCTAACGAACCTCAGAGATCACGCGTTCGTCATACAAAGTCGAGGGAGCAGGCAATGGCAGATGTAGGCCTATGTTGTCAAAAGGGGCACATATTCAGACATACATTTTTTTTCAAATTATAATGATAAAATAAAATTTTAAGTTACAATTTCTCAAGTTATTATTCTTTCAATACAAATTTTGAACTATTTTGTGTCATAGGAAATTATTCTTAGGAGATTGAATTTCTTTTAAAAATTTATTCACATTTTACCAAATTTTAGAAGAATTCTTTATTTTGACATGAAAACAAACAAATAATTCAAATTAAAATCATCAAAATTTTAAATCCTAACAATTTATATATTTAGTGTAGAAATTTATCAAATAAGATATATATATATATATATAATGAGTTAGTAAAAAAAAATTTCTTATTTAATAATTAATTTGAGTCTTGGAATTCTATTGATTCTTGAGAATCTGAAGTTGAGATTCAGAAAAAAATATTGCGTCTTAAATATAGATTTTTTAAATAAGGTTATGCTTAAATAAGATTACGTGAAGCTTCTTGGTTAAATAGAACAAATATTAAGTGAAAATTTAGAAGCTAAAATTCTTTAAGGGAAGTTTCTTTTTTCTCTTATAAAGAAGAATTTTTTGTATCATTTCTAAAAAAGAAATGCACAAATTAAATCTTAATTAACTCTTAAAAGATTTTTAGGGTGGGCAAAAATTCCTAAATAAAAATTTTTTAATTAAAAATATATAATATAAACTGTGTGTTTTTTTCTTCAACCCACCCACAAATGTACATATGTCCTTCATTAGGACCAGGCTTCAGAGGTGTCTTGTGCTATGGGTTTTGCAGAGCACAGGATTGGTCCTATGGGGTTTAGTAGATTGAGGAGTACAGGGCACAATGTATTCCACACCCTAGCTCATCTAGGTCGTTGCTCCTAGGTTTTCAGACATGTCACCGGTGGAGTATGCTGGACCTGGACACTCGACACTAACTCCACTATCAGCATTCTATCCACATTTGCCAAGAGTTCCACATTATCCTCTAGTATCATCTGCCTACTATAATCAATGAGAACTTTCTGGAGATATTTCTGGTGCATCATTTATGGACATTTTGAGACAATCAACATCATCATCTTAGTCACATCCTTGGCAAGCAACATCATCTCAGGCACATCCATTCGAACTATCATTATCTTAGCCATATCTGTTTCATCCATCATCAACATCCCTACCATATCCTTGGCTGCCATTGACATCTTTGCCTCCAGTTTTCCAGCCATCATCTTCACATAGGCATGCCTTGTCTTCTCGTGGATTGTGTGCATCTCATTTGCTCTTCCCCACAATGCTTCAGGCCTCTTGGAATGATCTACCTCCTACGCAAGAGGATACTTAGTCGTGTCATAAAGTAGCATATTTTATCCTTGTATTTTTTATTTATTTTAAAACACATTTCATTATGTATTTTACTATATTGAGACTATTTAGTGAAGTATGTGTAATATCAATTTATTAGTGAAGTATATCTTAGTGTTTTTTAATTGAAATAAATTACTTTAGATTAAATTGAATAAAGATAAAAAAGGAAAAAATATAATTAAAAGTGCTTATTATTATTTATTATCTCGTGTTTAATAAATTAAATTGAATAGATATAAAAAATAAATTTTAAGTAATTAAAAAAAAACCTAAAAGGACAAAATGGAAATCAAGATTCTTATTATTATTACTAGAGTAATAAACCCACGCAATGCGTTGTGAAAAATTCCTTAACGGATAAAATAAAACAATTACAATAATAATAATAATAATACAAATTTACTGTATTATTTTATTTATAGGAATACTTATGAAGGCGAAAGTAAGTTTAAGATTAGTTGAATATTTATTAAAATGTTATATAATAAGTTTTCTTTATATAATTATATGCTAGAGTTAATTCCATATTTTATTACTTTTTATGATTTTTAGGGCATAATAATTATTATTTCTTATGTTTAATACCATTTGACAATCTATACTTTTTTTTTTTTTTAATTAACCGTCCATGATGGCGCATCCATTTACTAATAATAAAACCATTTGGTGACAGTGAAGGGGACATAAAAGCCTTACCCTTAAGGAAGTTGGAAACAAATCCACTTACAACCACCGAAAGGAAGGGAATTTAAGCCTATCTAAATTGCAAAGTCCTCTAGCAAATAAAGGAAGCGAAGTAAATAAAGTGTCATGAACACAATGTAAGTTATCACAAGCCTCATTTGCCAAAAAAATCTGCCACCCTGTTTCCTTCCTTGAATATATGTACCAAAGTGAAAACACCTAGAGCCATCGTCTCTTGAACCTCTTTAGGCTTACGATGGATGCGCCAAGGAGTTGCAAAATTCTCATGCACCATGTCGACAATACTTTTAGAGTCCATCTGAATAAGCACCTGCATCCAATTTTCAATCAAACAAAACCTCAACCCTTCCGAGAAAGCCTCTAGCTCAGCCATCATGTCAGTTGCCTCTCCTACGTAAATGGAGAAAGCTCCTAAGAACCAACCATTTCCCTTCCTTACAACACCCCCTACTGCAGCTGTACCCGAATTCCCCCTTGAGGCTCCATCCATATTCAGAATGATTGTATCAGCATAACCTTCTTGCCACCAACATACCAAAATTGTTCTAGGACATGTCATTGCAACACGGATGCTAAGAAGCTGTCCAAAATTCAGAGAAGGAAAAGCTTCTTTTATACTGATAATCTGCGTTGAACGACTCTGACAACACCAGAACTAGTACTACTGATTACTTCAAAGAAGAATGCACACGTTGCTGCCCATATTTCCCTGCGTACCAAGGTTGGCAAAATCCTTGCCAATGAGCCCAGCTGCTTATCCATTGCAAACCACAAAAAAAAAGTCATATATCGGGTAGCAAAAACCAAGCTGCTGAGAAAAGAAATCCCAGACCTCCTTAGCTACTCGGCATTCTTCAAACAGATGCATATAACTCTCCTCATTGTTAAGACAATGGCAGCGAGAGGCCAAATGAAATCCCAGCCTCCTTAAACTACTATCAAGAGGCAGAAACCCATTCAACATCCTCCAAACAAAAATCGTCCAAGACAAGGGAATAGCTTTATGCCAAAACTGGACAACAGTTGAGACATTAGGTCCACCTTCCAAATGTTAAATACAAGAAGAAATGGAAAATTTACCTGTGGTAGTAAGCTTCCATATGTGACTATTCGATCTGTTTGGAGCAATAGGTGTACTCACTATTTCTGCCACCAGGTCTGCATTTTCTGGGAAAAAGCCCTCCAACTCCTCCATATTCCAAGCGGCATTTGAACGAAAATGACAAATCTTCAGCTCAAAATTCTGAACTTCCACTTTGGCTGCTAGCTTCCCCGACATCAGCCAATCCTCATGCCAAAAGGAGAGGTCTTCCGTAGTAGTAAGAACAGAAATGTGACTTTCTGCAGCCTCTGCTAGCCCCTTTGATCTCCTCCATTCTCTGGAACCTCCAGCAGCCATGCCCTCACCAAGCTGAAAATTATATTTCATCTTAAGAAGTTTCATCTAGAAAGAACTCTCCGTGCGAAATCTCCACCAAGTCTTATATCCAAAAGCCTCAATCAGCAAATGTAAAGAATGAACAGCCAATCCTCCTGACTCAAAAGGCCTGCAGACCCGCTACCAACTACACCAAGCCCTTTTAAATCCACTCTCTGATCTACCCCAGAAAAACTGTGCGAATTTCCTCTCCGCCTCTTTAATTACTTGAACTGGAGGATGACATGCTGCAAGGATGTGAGTGATAGTAGAGGTCAAGACATGTTTGATAAGGATCACTCTGTCTCCAATTGAAAGCAGCTTCTTCTACCAGCCCGTAATGCGCATATTAATCTTCTCAATAATGGCTTGAAAATACGGGATTCTTGAACAACCAACATAAATTGGATAGCCTAAATAGATAATAGGCATAGACTTAATTGGGCATCCCGTATCATCCTTCACCGACCTCCTCTTATGAGTCGTTGAAGATTCAGGTAAGTACAACGAACTCTTGTGATAATTGATCAGTTGTCCCGAGGAGGACTGATACTCTCCAAGAAAATGCATTAAATCCACCAGCTGTCGCTTTAAACCCCTCGTAAAGATGAGCATATCATCAGCGAAACGGAGATGCGATACCGGATACCCATGCCTCTCCGAGACAAAGTCGCCCAAAGATCCCTCAATTAGCATTCGGTTCAGCCCTCTAGAAAGTACCTCAGCTACCAGAATGAACAAAGAAGGAGACAACGGGTCTCCTTGCCCCACTTCACGACTAGCATTAAAGAACTCACAAGCTTTCCAATTCACCATCATCGAGAAGAAGTTAAAACACAAACAATTTCGAATTAGATTAAGAAAATGAGCTGAGAAACCAAACTTCTTTAACACCCCAAAGAGAAAATCCCAAGACACCCTATCAAAAGCTTTATAAATATCCAACTTGATGATTAAGTTTCCTCCACTACAACGTTTGTTTAGGGATTGCATGAACTCTTATGCAAGAAGGACATTGTCCGTAATATGTCGTCCCTTGACAAAACCCCCTTGATTTTCACAAATCAACCTTGGCAATAGAAGAGAGAGTCTTGTAGAAAGAATCTTACCAATTATCTTCGATGAGAAATTACAAAGACTTATGGGCCTATAATCCGTGAAAGATGAATTATTCGCCACCTTTGGAATGAGTATTATCTGTGTTGCTATAACTTGTCGAGGTAAATGTGCCCCTGCCCAAAAATCTCGTACAGCTTGAATGACATCCTCTGCAATTAAGTACCAAAAATCTTGATAGAAAGAGCCTAGAAAACCATCAATCCCCGATGAGCTGTCACGATCCAAAGAAAAGACAGTCTACCTAACTTCAGAAGAGAATGGAAGAGTCCCCAATGAACCATTATCAACAAAGGTAAGAACTGTAGGGATATCCCTCGTGAAGCGCATAGGATCTGAGAGACATCCAGTGTCGGCCCTCAATAGTGATGAATAATATTTCACAGCCTCTTCTTCAATTGTAGCAGGACCAGACAACCATTGAATTTTGAACCTTACTAATCTGCATTTTAGCCTTTCGTGTGTGCCAAAACTTAGAGAAATAAGCCGTATTACCTTCCCCCTCTTTTAGCCATCTAACTCGAGCTTTCTGCTTCCAGAAAATAAACTCATTTCGCTGTCTGCCTAGGCACGATGGAACAGCTCTCTGTTCTCAACTATAGGTGTTTCCATGTAAAGTTGTTCTTTCTGTGCACAATCCAATTCAACCTTTTGAACATTAGATTGTACATTAACATAGACCTCTTTATTCCAAGTTCTGAGGCAATTCTTCAACCGAATCAGCTTGGTGGCCAGTTGATGCAGGTCGTCCCCTTCAGTGTCTACACGCCATGAATTCTCAACAACCGCCTTAAAACCTGAGTGCCGAATCCACATATTTTGATACCTGAAGATCCTTGCTGACTAAGGAACCAAGCTTGTGAGTGTAATGAGCAGTGGAGAATGGTCCGAAGAATATTTCGGAAGATGCTCAACCTGAGTAGAAGAAAAAGAACTCAGCCAAGTGGAATTAACCAAAGCCTTGTCCACTCGTTCCCAAAGTGGTGGAAAAGTGGAACAATACCACATGAAATTCCCTCCTTTATATGGCAAATCTACCAACCCACAGTCATCATTGCAATCATTAAACTCCCTCATGGCCCGAAGACTCGGTATTGATCCTAATGACTCCTCTACCAAACGGACGACATTATAATCCCCTCCAATAAGCCAAGGAATGGAAGCATACTGACTAACAAGAACCATATTCTGCTAGAGATGTCTTCTATCTACGTAGGTACACTACGCATACACAACTGAAAATAAGCATTCCTCACCAAAAATTGAATTTATTCTACAGGTAACCACCTGATGTAAATCTGAAACGATTTTCACATGAATTAAATCAGACCAAAACAACCATATCTTCCCTGAGGTACTATAGTAATGATTCTCCAAACTTAATGAAAATGCAACATTCAAAATCCTCTCTGGTGCAAGAACGGGTTCCAAAATTCCAATAAGAGAAGGTTTATGGTCATTAATTAACTACTTCAAATGCATAACAGAGGTATCGTTCCCAATACCTTGAATGTTCCATATTATGCTCTTCATATTGAATGACTAACAAGGCATCCCGCTTGGTCTGAGACCTTGTCAAAATTGTCAATGGAGGAACTTGCTTCTTCTTATTCGCTTTCCAACCAGATTCATCGATGCTTGCAATGGGAGGAAGTGAATTCTCCAAAGTAAGTACAGCTGTTGGCAATGTATTGCCCGTTGCAATTGCTCCTTCAAAATCAGTCACTAGACCCACACCTTCCCCAACTTCTGTTATAACCTCATAAGAGGGGACAACAGCAAGCAGATCATTAACAAAAACGTCCCTATCTTGCTGGGGGGTCTCCTTTGGAACTTCCGGATTACCCTCTGCTGCAACAAAATTCTCTACATCAATTGTCTGTGCAGCAGAACTTGCAGTCTGACTTGGCTCGAAATCTGTTGCAACATTCTGAATTGGAGTGAGATGGAACTGTGATGGCGAGACAATATGTTCTACAGCTAGGAAGCCCATCAGAGGGTCATCAACTAGACAACTAACTTTTTAAACTTCAAGCGACTTCAAGATCAGTAGATCCTCTGGGACTGAACAATAATTTTTCAACAGAGAGGGAGCTTTTTCAGCAGCAATATCATGTCTATGAGTGCTTCAATGTCCATCAGGGTGCGATTTAATTTTCCAGATGGACTTATTAACCTGAGGGTTATTCTGATTGGATCTCTTGGCGGTCTGCGGCAATTTTGTATTCAATGTAGACTAAGATTTCTCCAAACCTAGACTTTGATTCATATTCTGTTTCAACTCCGAATGCTTAATTCTGCAGTCATCAATCATATGACCTATCTTCAGACATTGTGAGCAATATTTGGGGGCATCTTCAAAATGAATATCGTACCAGAAGCCATCCTCTGCCTAGCCAATCCAAATCCATTTCGGAAACTTCTTTAGCAAATCAACTTCCACGCAAACACAAGCCACGCTAGGACGTGTCATGTTTGCTGTTGGGGCATCTACCTTCTGTGGCTTGCCAACGACAGAGGCAAAAGAATATAGAATTTCCTTCCTAAATAGATGAATTGGCAAATTAAGAACGCTGATCCAGAGTGGAACTATGGAAGGCTCTGAATGTATGTGAAAATTATGAGACCACTTCAATATGCGAATTGGCACACCATTGAGACTCCAAACTCCTTTCATCCATAGCCTACAATAATCCTCCTCAAGACAAACTCGAATCAGAATATGACGGCTGTCGATTAAACCAATGGAGAACTCTCCTTTCAGACCAATGGTTTTGAATTCTCTGTAAATGATCTCAATCGATGGCTTACCATGTGAAAACTTCCCAATGAGAGCATGTTTGAACGGCTGTGACAGTTTGTCAAGCTCATCAGCGATGAAGAAAAATGCAGGTTCTCTCTTTTGGGATTGAACCTGCTTTAAGGGGATTGATTCAGGAGGGGGCTGAGCTTGGAAAAGTGAAGAAAAGGATTTCTTCACCCATAGGTTGGGACATTCCTCCGGTGAGGGAGCCACTGGTGGCTTAACGGCCATTCATGCCTGGTTGAAGAAGTGTAGTGCAAGTAGGAGACTCAAGAAAGAGAGAGAGAAAAATTCCTGTTGAACTCAGTATGGAAATTGATCTGACAATCTATACTTGTCACAACTTAGAGATTAATATTGTCTTGTTTGATGTGTGTGTGTGTGTGTATATATATATATATATATATTGATTATTTAATACTCCCTCGGTCACTATATATAAGTCGTTTTAGTTAACTTTTCTTGTCATTAATTATAAGTCATTATTATTAATTAATTAGGTATTGAAAGCATTTTTTGTATATTACCCCTCTTTACTACATGTCCAAAAGCATACAAGTATTTTGAGAAGCTAATTATT
>JAOXNR010001027.1:0-10389 GCA_028571225.1 Parsonsia alboflavescens
CTCCTTGAAGGTGGAATGGTAATGTTGTTCTGAGGCTTTGAATTCGCCACTGGAGTAGCCACATAACTTGCGGGTTCTATCAGGGAATTCCTCTAACAGGACAGCACCCCAAAAATGATCAGATGCATCTGTCTGTAGGATCCGTTTTCCCATAGATGGGATTTGGAGAGGCGGAACATCCTGGGCTAAGAGCTTTAGCTGTTGGACAGCATTTGTGTGAGCAGGAGTCCATGGTGGTGGTTCTTTCCTTAACCTTTTGCTTAAGAGAGACCTGTGGACGGCAATTTTAGGAACAAAATCACAGAAATAATTAATAATTCCCAAGAATTGCTGAAGAGTTCGACGGTCTTGGTTTTCGTCTGGGAAATCAGTCAGGGATTGTGCAATGTGAGGTTGAGGGATAAACATGCCATCATTGATGTGCATTCCGAGAAAATCTATCTCAGATAAGCACAACTGCATTTTTGGTTCAGATAACATGATACCATGACTTAGAACAATCTGATGAAAATGTTGCAAGAGCTGGAGATGATGTTCTTCAGAAGGTTAGAAGAGTAGGATATCATCTATGTAGATTAGACAGTGAGGGAACAGAGGCTGGAAAATTTTTGTCATAGCCTTTTGAAACAAAGAAGGGGCAACCTTTAGGCCGAAAGGCATAACCGTCCATTGGTAATGGGCATGAGGTATGCAGAATGCGGTTTTGTGTCTATCAGCAAGATCGACACCAAGCTGCCAGAAACCGGATTTGAGATCAAATTTGGAGAATATCTTGGCAGTGGATAGGTATTGGAAGAGAACGGGTCGACGAGGTAAAGGGAGGTTATTGGGCTGGATACAGCGGTTAAGAGCTTGATAGTTGATCACCAGTCGTAATTTTCCTCGCTTTTGTTCAGCTCTTTTATTTACATAAAAGGCTTGAGAGGCCCATTCAGAAGTTGTAGGTTCGATCAAATGTTCTGCTAATAGATCTGCCAGTTCCTGTGTAGCTAATATGCAATGTTCCGGGGACATGCCAGAATGTGTGGCACGTTGGGGAGAGGTGGGACTTGTCCTTTGTGGGTCAAACCTTGAGGAGTGAGTTGGGGATTTGAAATCTTATGCAGAATGTCAAAGCCAATAATCAAATCTTTTTAAGGTAGAGTGGAACCTAGAATCTGATGTGTAACAGTAAGATTTGGAAACAACTGAATGTGAATTGGTTTACTAATGAGGGACGTGACAAAATCTTCACCATTAGTAGCACGGAAAACTTGAGTACAGGGTTCCCAAAACTCAGGGTGTAAAATATCTGGATTCATGACAGCGGAGGCTGCACCAGTATCTAACAGTGCAGATACTAGAATAGGCGGATGATGGAAATCTGGGAGTATGGAGATACGTACTGAAAGATATGGTCGGGGTTTAAGAGATGGAATATCTAAGGATCCAGAGAGAGTATGGAATGATTGTATACTTTCATTTATAACATAAAAAGAATCTGTATCAGAGGAATCAGGGGACTCAGAATCATCAGTGATAGGATATGTAATTGCCAAGATAGATGAGGCAGATGGTGCAGGGTCTAGATCAAAAAGAGATTCAAGATTGTCAAATTCTGCAGGGGATATATGAGGAGATAACCAGTTCATGAGTTTAAACCTTTTCTTTTCTTTGGGACATTGGCCTGCATAATGCCTTCTTTTTCCACAGTTGTAGCATCTGTCAGATTTTAGAGAAGAAGCCTCAGTTTTTCTTTTTAGGAATCACCATTTTGTACGCCGTTTCTTCTTAAATCGCCCTTTAAACTTCAAAGATGGAAATTGGTTAAAGGAGGACTTTCTGTGTTGTTTCTTGATTTTGCAATCACACACATCATGGTCATGATACTTGATCTTCAAATACTTTTCAGAACAAGCTGGTGAAAGTCGAGATGATTGTTTGTGAAATTTCTTCCAAAAGCGAAGTTGAACACAAAGTTTTTCCCAAGCTTGCTGCGTTAATGCCCATATTTGACCAAAAGCAATACTTTCCCATTGTGCACCAGTCACACGAACTTCCTTCATAATTTCATCAGCTAATTCTTCAGGAACCAAGTTAACAAATGCTTGCTTGAGACTAATATCATCCATTTGATTGATAATACAGAATAGTTTGCACATACGAGCATAGTGCTTCTCAAGATCTTTCGGGAACACAAAGCAACAGTTCATTTTCGAAAATTATACAGGGGCCATAGTGACGTCATGGTCACTGTTTCCAATAAAATATCTGCGAAGAATTGCAATTATTTCTTCTGGTGTTTCTCTTTGGAGGAACCTTCTTTGTCTGTATTCACCAAGGGAATTCCAAAAATCTCTGAGAGAACCTTCAAATCTTGCAACAAACCGTTTGAGGACATCCTGCCATGAATTTTGTTGTAGATCAGTGGTCAACCAAGCATAGAGGGACTGGAAACATTCACACCATTTGGATGGTGGAAGGTCATCCAAAGTAAATCTGGTGGAGACATACTATGCATGGGATTGTGGACGGGGTCTTCTTGTGTTGGAACTTTCAGGAATGTTAAAATCGTCAAGATCTTCTTTTGGGATTTGAACATCAGGGTCAGGAGTATCTTCAACGGTAAACAATGTCAGTTTTGAGGATGCACCAATAGTGGGATCATCAAGTGGGGGTGAAACTGTTGCTTCTATTTTAGAAAGATTAGGTGGAGCTGTCTGGAAAGGAACTTGAGTAGGTGTTGGCATATGGACAGTAGTTGTGCTGGGTGGAATAGGAACATATGTGGTGACTTTAGGCTGCTTAGGCCTTCTATCCCATAAGGAAAGTGCAGGGGAGTAAGTGAAGGTAGAAGAGGGGAAAGGTAAGTCTACAATTTTTTAAGGTAGTTGGGGAAAATAGGTTGGGAATTGAGACTGTATGGGATCAGCCTGTCTGGATAAGACTGCATAATATGCTTCAAGGCTGGAAAGTTGCTTTTTAAGGAACTTTTTTTTGAAATTGCATTTTTGCCATCTTTGGGGACCATTCTGTGGTGTACTAGACAAGGAAATTCAATTATTGATGAAGGTTGTCAATTTTGCTGCGAACTTCTCGAATCAGAAATACAAGCTTTTGTACTTGAATAGAGTGTTCTGAGAGCTGTGTGTTGACATGTTGCTGAGTTTGTAGGATCTGGTTTAGAACTTGATGTTGTGCCATAGCTTTGTCATTTTGCCAATTAATAGTTGCTTCAGCGGCTGATAACTGTTTTTGTTGGCTTGGTGCATCAAGAGCTATCGGATTCTTAATTTTTCAAGAATGAAGACTACTGTTCTTGTCATATGTTGTCAATGGAAGAAATGCGGTATCATAGGATGAAGAAGTTGATGGATGCATTATCAAACTGGGAGCAAGAGATTCATCCATGTCAATCCAAGGTGTATCATCTGGCTTCCATAGTGGAGGAGAATTAGGAATGGAAAGAGACTATGTCTTTCGAGGATAACATACAAAATAGTCAAACTTGCCACTTGGTCCTCCAAGTAAGCCAATTTCTGGATCTCCTGCATCATATTGAGCACGAAGAAGCTGCTATGATGTCTGTTGCTCTAGTAAAGAAGGAGGTATCGCTTTTGGGGATAGACAAGTTGAACAGGAACAAACGTCATACCAAATGTGACCATTTGGGGCCTTGCCTTCAAAGATTGGCTTGCCATCCTGGGTCTAAGCAGTGATAAGAACCATGAACATATCAGATTGGGTTTGAGCTTAAATCTTGGAAAGTTCAATGGGAAAGATTGTTGCAAACTTTGATTTGGTAAGGAAGATAATTTTTACAGTGCCATTAGGTTGTTCTTGCATTTAGGATTGGACATCCGAAGAGGAGTGACAGGCATGGTGAGTGAAACCTGCTTTTCATAACTGGTAACCCAAGAACTCGGGATGAGTTGTTGCAACTGTTCTCTAGGGATCTGACGAGGGATAAATGTACAATGATGTGTTTCTGGGGTATCCACAGTGAGGAACAAAGACTCGCCATTCTGAAGATGAGGAGTGGTGGATCACTAGAATGGTTCTGAATGCGGTATGCCATCTGGTGATGTAAAGTGGCCATCAAAGTGTTCTCAATTTCTGGACCAGTAATTTGGATTTGGACTTTAAGAGTATCTTGTAATGAAGAATCTTCCAAACACATGGCGAAATTGGGAAATAAAGTAACAAAGATTGTGCCAGTATTAAGTGTTGTTGAATAGTGCCAATGACAGCATGTTCATATTTTTTGAACCTTGCATCAAGTAAGGCTAACCAAGACACCATTGTTAAGCCTTTTCTGGTATGAAGTGTAAGTGTTAAGTTAATCGCTCCAAAATGAATATGAGTGAAACCCTTTGCTCGCCAACGTTCCGGGAAATTTTCAAGGAATCTGAGAGTAATATATTGCTCAGCAGTGGTCGCAGTAAGATGATGGGAGGAAAAGAATGATGCTGGTACAAAATCTCGAGTTTGTATAGGTTGAGAGCGACCAATGATTTGCTTAAAATGATGACCGAAGGGATTTTTGGTTTTTTGATAAACTATGTCTGGATTTACCAAGGGATAACGAGACACGGGATACTTACTATCATCGGAAAGATAATCGACTTCATAAACATGAGGAACCTTATGAACTAGACTCTTAGGAAGTGGCGGAGACATAACAGAAGATGAGCTGGATGTTGTTTCAGATGATGTCATTTGAAATTTAAGTTGCAGAAAACAAGTATTCTCACTCCGATGTTTGCAAAACAAATCCTTTCCTAGGCCAAAAGAGCAAACTAGTGGATCTTTTGAAAACAGTTTTCTAGAAAATCTTTTTAAAAAAGACTTCCAAAGCTAGTGTTTCGTAAGAGTACAATTGCGTTTTCTGATTACTCTATTCTGAATGATCCATTTTAATGGCAATCACAGAGTAAGAGCATATTAATCACACTCGTTGCTGTTACGTACTAATCTGAGCTATGGAATTTTCCAAAACAGAAAAGGGAGATGGCTCTGATACCAACTAACAACAGGATCATAAAACACGGTTCAAAAACTAACAACATACATAGAAAGTAAAACCATTAAACATAAAACTTAGAAACCCTCAAACATAGAAACATAGAAACATGTTTTCCCAAATCGTATTCTGCATTGATGGACACAGAAACTATGTGGCAAGTTCGTGCGACTGGTGCACAATGGGAGAGCATTGCTTTTGGTCTAATATGGGCATTAATGTAGCAAGCTTTGGAAAAACTGTGTTCAACTCGCTTTTGGAAGAAATTTCACAAATAGTCATCTCGACTCTCACCAGCTTGTTCTGAAAAGCATTTGAAGATCAAGTGTCATGACCATGATGTGTGTGATTGCAAAATCAAGAAACAGCATAGAAAGTCCTCCTTTAAACGATTTCCATCTTCTATGTTTAAAGGGCGATTTAAGAAGAAACGACGCACAAAATGGTGATTCTCGAAAAGAAAAACTGACTCTTCTTCTCCAAAATCTAACAGATGCTACAACTGTGGAAAAAGAGGACATTATGCAAGCCAATGTCCCAAAGAAAAGAAAACATTTAAACTCATGAACCAGTTATCTCCTCATATATCCCCTGCAGAATTTGACAATCTTGAATCTCTTTTTGATCTAGACCCTACAACATCTGCCTCATCTATCTTGGCAATTGCATATCCTGTCAATGATGATTCTGAGTCCTCTGATTCCTCTAATACAGATTCTATTTATGTTACAGATGAAAGTATACAACCATTCCATAAACCCCAACCATATCCTTTAGTCTATATCTCTATATTCCCAAGTTTCCATCATCCACCTATTCTAGTATTTGCTTCGTTAGATACTGGTGCAGCATCCTTTATCATGAATCTAGATATTTTACCCCCTGAGTTTTTGGAACCCTATAC
This sequence comes from Parsonsia alboflavescens, assembly GCA_028571225.1. Taxonomy (NCBI): domain Eukaryota; kingdom Viridiplantae; phylum Streptophyta; class Magnoliopsida; order Gentianales; family Apocynaceae; genus Parsonsia; species Parsonsia alboflavescens. The sequence goes on from JAOXNR010001027.1 coordinate 5,907, forward strand.
TCAAGTTTTCTGTGCTGCTAATGGTGATCTCCCTCATTAGTAAACCAATTCACATTCGGTTGTTTCCAAATTTTACTTTTACACATCAGATTCTAGGTTCCACTCTACCTCAAAAAGATTTGATTATTGGCTTTGACATTCTACATAAGATTTCAAATCTCTAGTGTTCCTCAAGGTTTGACTCACCAAGGACAAGTCCTACCCTGGAATTTCCTAGCCAAAAATCTTTTCAGTTTCTTTGATCAAATTTCCTATTTGAGAGAAAAATTTGTCCTAATCTCTTATGCAGATAACCATTCTCAGTTCCTCTAGAAATATAACCACCCACTTTGGATGAAAGTCAAATTTTTTGTTCACCGTCTATACATTACCCAAGGTTACATTACTCCAAATAAAGCTAGTCATGCAGGCATGTCCCCAGAACACTACCAGCTAGCTACACAAGAACTTTCCTCTTTGTTGCAAGAACACTTGATTGAACCCACAAACTTCGAATGGGCATCTCAAGCCTTTTATGTCAATAAAAGGGCTGAACAAGTTCGTGGTAGGTTGAGATTGGTGATCAATTACCGAGAGCTCAATAAGTGTCTTGTAGATAATAAATTCCCATTGCCAAAAAGACCAACCTTTTTTTCAATATCTTTCTAAAGCCAAAATCTTTTCAAAATTTATTTAAAATCTAGTTTTTGGCAACCTGGCATACATCCTGATGATAGATTTAAAACTGCTTTTTGCATCCCAAATTTCCATTATCAATGGACTGTTATGCCTTTTGGATTAAAGATTGCTCCTTCCTTGTTTCAACAGACAATGTGCAAAATCTTTGAGTCTCTTTTACCCAATGTTTTGATCTATATTGATGATATCTTATTGTTTTTTGAAACAAATGAACAACATGTTGAGTTACTTCTTCGTTTCCATGCTCTGGTTGAAAATTTTGGAATCATGCTTTCTGAGAAAAAGATGCAGCTATGTACATCCCACATTGAGTTTCTCGGCATGCAAATTTCTGATGGAATGTTCCATCCCCAAACTCATCTAGCCACAAAACACTAAGAGTTTCCAGACAGAATTCTTGACAAACATCAACTCCAGCAGTTTCTTGGCATTGTGAATTATATCTCTGAATTCATTCCCTGGATTGCTCAATACAGATCTCTCCTCAGTAAAAGACTCCGAAAGAATCCACCTCCATGGATTGATGATTTTACCAGTGTTGTACGACACCTCAAAAGATGTTCCAACTTAGTTCTTCCTTTGTAGATTCCTTCCTCTGGCAAGCGTATTCTTCAAACTGACGCTTTAGATTTCTATTGGGGAGCAGTTTTGTTGGAAGAAAACGAGAAAGGTCACTGTCAGTGGAGAATTTTCCTCAGCTGAACAACACTACCACAACACTTTCAAAGAAATTCTTGCTGTCAAACGTGGTATTCAAAAATTTGAATTCTTTTTGATAAATCACCGGTTTCACATTGAACTTGACATGTCATCCTTTCCAAAGATGCTCGAATTAAAAAAGAAATTGGTTTCTCAAGGTCAGTTACTTCGTTGGCAATAATGGCTTTCAAAGTATACTTTTACTGTTGCTCACATCCGAGGTAAAGACAATATCTTAGTAGATTTCTTGAGCAGACCTCACATGTTCCACAAACCTACACCTCATAAATCACTTTCTCTCCAGTACAGCCTATTCCTTGTTTAGCACCATTTGATGTTTCCTGTCTTCCGCATGAAGTTCAAGAAACAATCCTTGATTTGGTCCTCCCACAAAGAAGTCTTTTGAATTCCTCCTTGTTTCATAAACTACTTCTCCACAACCATGGTCCAAAAGTTTTTCATGGCATTGAATGTGATCCCACACACCCTTATTTTGCCATATTTCATATTTGCAATTTATGGGCTTTACCTAAGATTGCTTTATGTAATTTTTGGTATTTTCTTGAATCCTATTCTGTTTGTTTTTGTTTCAATACCAATAAATTGTATTAATACCTATGGGCATGTGATAATGCTAAAGATCTCCCTAAGGATAGTCCTTGCATATTCTGATTGTTAAGTTGGTTCCAGAATCCTGCTGGTTGGATTAGATTTTTGTGTGGACATTATGGCATCTATGTAGTCCTTTCTCTTCATAGGCCTGTTTGCAGTTTAGTTCAACAACAAGAACCCCGTTTGTATCACTTCTCAGTTGAAGAAATCCTTGGTTGGTACCCTTTCAACATTGCTTATCCTCTTGTGCAAAGAAGACATCTAGATGTTCGTTTGTATATCTTACATCGAATGGCTCTCAAAATGGTCATCATGAAACTGAAGGGTTAATTCCTGACATCCCAATGGAAATACCGATATCTCCTCATTGGCCTGATCATCCCTATCATACTGAAGTCCTCCTGTTCCTTAGTGCACATCCTGAATTTCCCAACTATGATAAGAATGGACACGTGTAGTACCTCTCCATTACTAAGTTTGGGAAAGCATGTTCCATGTTTCTACGTTTGAGTATTTCTAAGTTTAATGTTTAATGGTTTCCATTACTTTCAATGTATGTATGTTGTTTTGACCGGTACTTCACTGGAATCCTCCCACTTTGACGCCAAATTGTTGCAAACAACTAGTGCTATCAAACATTTTAACCGGCGCTAATCATAGGCACCGGTGAAGCCGTGATCTTCATCAAACACTTGCACTGCCTTGTTTAATGCTTCATTTCAAGTCCTTCTTCCACTTGATTCCAATGAACTTTAGGACATTGTTCTTCACTCCATACTCCTTCTTCAAGTCCTTGAATCATCAACAAGTTCAGTTCCGTCTTTGGTTATTCGTCATCTACAATTGATAGCCCTTCAAAGATGGATTGAAAATCAAGTAATTTTTCTCTTCTTTGCATAAATGTCATCAATGTTTGTCTCAACTTTGCATCCCTAGATCTTGTATTAAGTTCGGTAGGTATCCTTGGAGTTGAATCACCATCATTATTCCAGCCCTTTGAGCAAGCATAATTGAACACCCTTCAAAAGAGTTGTAATCTCTGCCTCATTGTTAGTAGCTGACCCCAAAAAATAAGAAAAGGCCATAAAAAACCTTCCGTCACCTTGCCTGATCACTCCCCCAACATCTGCAACCTCATTCTCCTTTGAAGCCCCATCCACATTTGAAATCACTAGATCATCATATGCTTCAATCCACCAAGAAACCCTCTGCACCTTTATAGCTTTTCAAATCTCCTGATGTCCAAAGATGGCAATTTTAGAATTAATTAGAATCTCCAGAGTTCATATAATTTAGAATTAATTATCAAGATCCCCTTCTATGCTAAACTCTGGCAATCATCATATACATGAAAACAAGGAAGAGTCCAAATTCCCATGCGGATAATAATAGGCAAGATGGATGCCCAAACACCCAGATTATCCCGACAAGCAGTCCAGAATCGAATCATACCATGCACAGTGGAAAAGCTGCCCCTTACGCCAGGCAACCTTCGAAAGTGCCCCCAGATATATCCGGCAATAGAGCATTCGGAAAACCAGTGATTAATGGTCTCCCCTTCAGCTTCGCAATGGCATTAGAAGCTAGCTGGAATCGCCAAAAAGATTGAATTTAATCTAAAGGCAGAAAATTGTTTATCAATCTCCACATAAAGATCAACCAAGTCAAGTTAACTGGTGCTTCAAAAAAGACATCTCCAAATTGACGTCCCACCTACGAAGTTTCAAGGATTTCTAAAAAAGAAGAAATGTTAAAATTTCCATTAGTGTTCAATCGCTAGTTAAATCTGTCTTCGGAAGCTAAAGAATTAACAGGAAAAGTGCTAACTCTATCAGATTCATGAGGAGGGAGCATGCCTCTCAACCTCTCCACCTCCCAGTAGCCATCCTTAATCAAATCAGATACCTTCAAATTTCCGTAAGTAGGTGTGATTTGATCAGCCAATAGCCACCAACCAATTGTCATACCAAAAGAAACGATCGCCCTCACTTACCGAATTAAATAGAAATGTATTGCTCCGCGAAATTCCTGAATACCCATTACCCTCCTTCAAACCCTTGAACCGCCAGCATGATTGAAAATTGTACTTTAGGCTCATGTGTTTCACCCAGATAGAATCAGAAGTGCAAAATCTCCACCAAAGCTTCGTACTGTATGCGGTCACATAATGACTAAAAGAATGAATCCCCAATCCACCAAATTTACAAGGCACAAATACTTTTTTCCAGCTACAGTGGGGCTTCGTAAACACTTCTTCCCCAGAAAAAATTAGCAAGATTATCTAACTCCGTAATGACTTGCGTTGGTAGATAAGAAATAGATAAAATATAAGTAGCCATTCCCTTTTTTTCTCCATCAATTTTAGAGGTGTTTAGAATACTTCTACACACTATAAATTCTGTGTCCTTTAGAATATCAAACCTTTAGTAATAATAGTAATAATGCTATGGCTCCATAACATTACCCTCTATATATATATATATATAAAACATTA
>JAOXNR010001028.1:0-10388 GCA_028571225.1 Parsonsia alboflavescens
AAAATTACTTATTAAGATTATAATCTTTACACTTTTCCTCAGAAAATGATAGCCTTTTTGGGCATAAATCCCAACACTATCGACAGGCCATCTAGGAGGACTATCTGAAGAGACACTTGTATGCCAATTGTTGGATATTGCTGGTAAGTTTTCATATTATTAATTACATTCGTTTATCAATAGTATTTTTTAGACTCTCTAAATAAAGATTTGAATTGTTTTTATTCTTATCTTTAATTAGTATTGGGTATACGATCATTTCCCATCCCTATTTCCTGAGCTATGTAAGGATGCTCGAGCTTCGGCTAAACGTGGTTCTTCCCATGAAAGGCCATGAAGCCCGAGGTACCTCGCTCTTCGAGGTCCCCGACTTGGGAGAGGGGAGTGGCCCCAGCTACTTGACTAGGTAAGTGAATACCTTATCAATGTTCACTTTCATTTATAAATTAGTTATTGTTACTTAGTCAAACAGTCAATCACAGGCCCGTGCTAGCTCCCCGTATATCGAGGCTGATCAGGAGGATCGACAGTAACCATATTGGGTCGATTTTGACCGCACCCCTTATATTGCAGCGACATGCTGAGGTAATTATCTACCCAACTCATTCTGGGGGGGGGGGGGGGTTCGGACAGTGATTGCCAATTCTGCCATTCGATCAGGTGAGACTAATCTCAATTTCCAAAATTTAAGTTCATTTTGTATAAAGGTAAATACAAAGATCGTTAATACTTTACTTTTATTTTATTTTAGATCCCACTTCCTAATCGGGATTCGGTAGAGCAGAGGATTGATTGAGATCGGTTGATAAGTCCGACGAGATTCTGTAGTGAGGCCTCATGGTCGAGTCCTTCGGTAGAGGACCAGGGGAGCGGACATCTCTCTCCCATCCCTCTCCACACGAGAGGAGTCGACGTCAGGTATGTACCTCTTCCTACTTAAATAAACCCCCACCCCCTTCGGAAACAAATACGGATGGATTCTAACTTGGGTTTATAATTACAGTGGTCTTCGATGGCCGAGCTACCCATGGCCTGGGGCGAGCTCCTCCTGCAGTAGCTCGGGGATCAGTTACTCCAGGGGTTCGCACAGATTGGGACGATGCAGGCTAGTATCCTGGAGTGACTTGATTCCCCTTCATTGGCCACCCCTCACCAGACATCTCCCATAGTCCTCGATGACACCACTCAGGTAATGTAGTATCGAAAACCTGTATTAATTTCAATTACTGTTTTTTAATCTAAATTTTAATTTGAAAATGGTTCTTCTATTTTTTACATAATAGGTTGATGCACCTGTCAGTCGGGCAGAGGATCCAAGCGTTCCTCTGGCTCCTCCAGCTTCAACCCCGGCCCCGACCCCAGACCCTCCGGCTCCAGCTCCAACTCCAGCTCCGACCCCGACCCCGACGTTGGCCCCCGCTCCAGCCCCAACCCCAGCCCATCCGGCTCCAATCGCCACTACCCAGGTAAAATTTGAATCGTTGGATCGTAAATTTTAGTCTTTGTTACTCGTTCATTTTATTATTAAGTAATTCTATATGAATTCTCATATTGAGTAATTGATTTTATTAGGAGCTTGGTCATACACGTCGGGCCAAGGTCCCGTCCATTCACTTTATACCGACCCGACCCATCACATCAAGTCGTTGAGGCCAAGGATGAAGCTGAGGATGAAAGGGGCGAGGACGACTCGAGTGGAAGAGGTGCAGAGGGAGATTCTGCCTACCATGGTGGACTAGTCCACTCTAAACCGGGCACGGTTGGATGACTTTTGCAGCTTTGGAAGTTCAAATAGGTAATTCACTTTCTTTTGATGATTAATTTGCATTTTATAACTTTTCTGGTTTATTGTTCTGATCCAAATTTTTGTTATAATCCCTGTCATTTGTTGGGGTTGACTTGCGAGGGTTAGGAATATGACGAGTAAATTGAGGACGACCAGGTGGACGGGTTCATGGCTTCACTATGGAGAGCGACAGTGGAGGCCAGATCAATTTACCAGACCCAGTTTTGCTTCGCACTCATTTGGACATACTTATACGTATGTAGTTAAAAAATTATATTGATCTATATTTCATTTACTATACTTACAATATCGATTTTTAACTAACTCCAATGACAGAGCGTTCTCCGAGGTACTTGGGAGGAGACGAAAGCATCTGGAGTGGAATCGGGGTCCTACGTCTTCGAGGACTATATCACTGCCTGGGTCGGGGGAGATGTTGACACAGGAGAGGTAGCATGGTGGGACGCAGTAGAGGTATTTAACTTCATTTTCTGCATAACTCTAGGTTTAAATTATAATTTATTCTATACTAATTGATTTAATATTTATACTGTGTTGTATATAGATATTGATGCCTTGTTACCTCCATGAGCATTGGGTATTACTTCAGGTTGATCTTTTTGGGTCTCGGCTCACATTGTATGATCCGAGACCATTGATTGAGGCCTAGGAGTCTCGATTTGACTTGATGGAGTCGGTCTGCTTGATGTTTCCACGATTACTCCGGCAGGTCGGATTTTATGACAGGACAGACAGTTCCTCGGTCGTGACGTTCATCGTAGTTTTGCTAGACCCGTCGGACAGCTCGATGCACTCCATCCCTATTCAGCCTAACACGACCAGCAGCGATGCCTATGTCTGCTATTACATGTCACAACTGATGAGAGGGCATCTTAAGGGGATGCCCCAATTGCCTTCTGTGGACTGTATGACATGGTACATTAGGGATGAGATGGCCTGGCTCATGATGCAGTTTAGCAGATAGGAGATGTCTTTGTAATATTTTTTTTCTTTTATATTATTAATAATACAATAATGCAATGTATTTTTTTTTTGTTTTTATATTATATCAATTAAAAAAATATCTTTTTTTCTTCATTTCTTCAATCTTCATCCAAAAGTCAATTTTAATATTTTGGGGCGATAAAAGTTAGGACTCAAACTATATCCTTTTGCATTTAGGTCCCAAAAATCTTTTTTACCAAATTAGGACTCAAACTATAAACTTATTGCATTTAAGTCCCTAAAGTATTTTTTTTTACCAAATTAGGACTCAAACTATACCCTTTGCATTTAGGTCCCTGAAGTTTTTTTGACCAAATTAGGACTCAAACTATACCCTTTTTGCATTTAAGTCCCTAAAGTATTTTTTTATCAAATTAGGACTCAAACTATACCCTTATTACATTTAGATCCCCAAAGAATTTTTTTTGGCCATATTAGGACTTAAACTATACCCTTTTTGCATTTAAGTCCTTAAAGTATATTTTTTTACCAAATTAGGACTCAAACTATACCCTCATTGCATTTAAGTCCATAAAGTATATTTTTTGTCCAAATAAGGACTCAAACTATACCCTTTTGCATTTAGGTCCCTAAAGTATTTTTTTGACCAAATTAGGACTCAAGCTACACGCTTTTGCATTTGGATCATTTTTTACTCAAACTATACTATGCAGAAAAGGTATAGTTTGAATCCTAATTTGGCAAAAGAAAACTTTAGGGACCTAAATGCAAATGGATATAGTTTGACTCCTAATTTAAGGACCTAAATACGAGTTAGAGACGATCGTGGCTCTGATTCAATGACAAAAATGCAATTTAAATTAAACGACAAATTCACTGTTTCCTAAAATAATAACATTTATATGTCATGAACCATGTCACATTGATATTGCTGGGATAAAAATCCATACAGTCCACAGACATATTGATATGAACGTTAACAAAATTTGTCCCAAAAGATTGTTGTGTGGAATTCAGATAAGTTATGTTCATTTCATGATTTAAGTCAATCGTTGTTGGATCATTTTCTTCGGGATGTCGATCATTTTCTTCTGTGTTGTGAGCATTTGAACAGGTGGCACGATTATGTCATTTTCTCTTGCATAGGGAGCACATTTTCCTTCGACGGTATTGTTCGTTCCAAGAGGGAAAGCGTTCCTCTTGTGGTCTTTCCACAGACCTTCTTCTAGTAGGAGGATTGATGACCACATCATCCATACTTGTAATTGAATTCAAAGATGAACACAAGGGCACAGGCTGTATTGAAGGTGCATATGCCATCCTCAATTTTTCCATGTCAAATGAATGACCACGGCACAGAGTGTAGTAATGAGTCCCATTTTCACTATAAAAAAGAATTAACGTAAATGAGTTGACATGCTTATAGAATTAAAAAAAGAAAAGGGAAGAATTGGGTCTCGAATGGACCACGCTTGGGTCTCAAATGGAAGACTTGGGTCTCGAATGGACCACATTGGTCTCGAATCTCGAATGGACAAGCTTCTATCTCGAATGGAAGACATGGGTCTCGAATGGACCACATTGGTCTAGAATCTCTAATGTACAAGCTTCGGTCTCGAATCTCAATTCTATTGTCTTGAATCTCCATTCTCTTGGTCTGTAGTCTCAAATCGAGATTCTACTGTGTAGGATTGAGATTTTATTGTATCAAATAGAGATTCTACTGTCTCGAATCCCTTTTCTCTCTAATGCACAACTAAGTCAGGAAATAGACCAAAAATTTACCTGGCAACAGCAATGTCATGTTTGCAAGGTATCTCTTCCACTTTACATCTCCTATATCCACAGGTCTTCTGGAGGATATCCACCAGAACATTTGCTTCCTTTGGTGGATTTCCTACTACATATTCCTCTCTATCCCGAATAGATGTAGTCCGCAGCCTTTCAAGGTTAACCTTCATAGCTTCTTCCTTAATTCTTTCCACCTCCCGCTTGGTGATAATATCTGGCATTGTAGCTGCTACTTCCCTACGTTTGTTGAACGAAGCCTGACACAAACTCCTAAAACATTCATGTGTGGATGTAATGGGCAATTTCAGGACTTTCTTGATCTTCTGGTTGAAGGACTCCATGATATTGCTAGTCATTGGTTGCAGCAATTGTTTGGATAATATGCACGTGACCAACTTGGGCGTCCCGCCTCAACATCCAACCAACGATGAACTCCGAGGTGCATCTCTTTAATGTCTCCAAAGTGGAGGTCACATGTCTACTTGTCATAGGCATATGCCGCATTTTTACAACGGAGTGCAACTTGAGGATTTTTACACTTTATCTTTAAATTTTAATTCAGATGTCAATAGCAGAAGGCATGTGGAACCTCGAGATATACTATTCTCACTGCATGCAGTATGCCTTTGTGCCAATCAAATACAATAACCAAATTATTTTGTAATCCATATGCAGTCCTGAATCTTCTCAAGAACCACTTCCATGAATCGTTGCCCACCTCCTCGCCAAATCGAAAAGCAAGGGGAAAAGTTTACCCATTTCCATCTACACAGACAGCTGCATAAATTTTTCTCTCATACACACCTTTCAAGTGTGTTGCGTCTACGACAATTACGGGCTTCATGTACTTGAAACCCTCAATTGAAGGACCAAGTGCATAGAATGAGCTCAAAAACTGCTCATACTTATACTGGTCACCGTCCTCGGCATTAAACGCTTTTATCATGTGGAGGTATGATGGCAGCTGTCTGTATGAGTTTTCTGGAGTTCCATAGGCTATGTCTTTAGCATACTGTAAAGATCACCAGGCTTTGGTGTATCTGAGCTTCACATCATAATTCTCCTGCATGTCTTGAATCACATTTTTAGGGGTGTGATTCGCATCTGCGAGTTTACTGGCATACATACGACCAATTTTCGTTAAACTTACACTCATGTTTTGGTTTTGCTATACGGTTTGGATATAGGTGTAAGTCAAGAGAAACTTGTGAATAACCCAAATCTGGCATCCAGCTCTACAATTTGCAAGTATCATGAAAGTACAATCTTTTTGGTTCTTACATAGTGCCTCAAATCTTCCCTTATCTGAACGTACCACGTGATATGGAAATCAGTTATTGAGTGAATATTCACCGACTGCTGCTACTAGTTTATCCTTATTGTTAAAGATTGCATCCTTTCCAATAAAACCCACCGGTGGAATAGTATCATCTTCCAAAAAATGCACCTCTTCGTAGTCATTCCAGACCATGTTTGCAAAGTGAGTAGAAGGGTCCGGTATAAATTGTTCAAATGGAATCACCTGCCTCATCCCATCATAGAAGTTGTCATTGTTGTCACCGTTGTCATCATCATCAGCCTCAACGCTGTGAATATATTCTTCATCGAATTCATAATTATCATCTGTATGAATATATCCGGATGTCCCTGCTTCATCATTTGCATCAATAAATCCTGCCCTTTCATGATCATTTAGATCGAATGGACAATTACCGCTAATATCACCACTGATGTCACCATCGTAAGTCCTCTAAATTTTTTTCACAACGACAACTTTAGGATCCCAACTCCCCTTTCAAATACATGATGCCATACATGCCTTCAATCTCTATTAATTTCATACTTCCATCACAAAATTTAGAAGCAATTGACATTTGTATGTCAAATTGGTTTAAGTCAATCTTCATCAAGTTTGCCATTGTTCTCCTCAAATCTTCATAGTTCACATCGGATGGTACGACTAGTGCACGCACCCTTCCAACTAGAGAACCCTTGTGAACAGCAATCTTCATGTAATCCATTTTTACACAGTGTCTCAAAATCAACTATGTGTGTCTCGAAATAACCTATTTATGTCTCGAAACCAAATGTGTATCTCGAAATTCTCTGTCTCAAAATCCAATATGTGTGTCTCGAAATCAGTTGTCTCAAAAGTCCAGATGTGTGTCTCGAAAGCCCCTATGTGTCTCGAAAGTCTCCTCTCTTGTCCCGAAAGCCTCCTCTCTTGGCTAGAAAGCAACTAACTCGTGTCTCGAAATCACTTCAATAGGTCTCGAAATATACTTGTCTTGTATCTCGAAAGCCCCCTCTCAGATCTTGAAATCTCCTCAGTTCAACGAAAATCTCTGCAATCCCACTTTCCTTCCTTCCTTCTCTCAGATAAACAACACAGAAGGAACAAACCTAGACTTCCAAACACCAAATAAAAAAAATAACAAAGAAAAAAATCGAATAATGTACCTTCGAACACCCCTTACCTTTGTATTCTTGATTTCAGAAAACAAAAATAAACAACCGAACACAATAAAAAGCTGGTTTTTTTCTTACTCTCATGTAAGGGAATGGTTCTTTGAGCAATTTTCTTAGTTATGGTTCAAAACTTCTGATCTAATGAATGATGTTAGTTGAAGTTTCTTCAATTCATTTTAAAGGTAGTTGGGTGTGTTGAATGTTGAGGGGTAAGATAGTAAATGCATATTAAAGGAGAATAAATGCTACGTTTTGATTTTTTTGTTTTAAGTAAAAGTCAAAATGGGTATAGAATGAAAAGTTAGTTTTAAATATGAGTAATTGTGAAATGTTGTGAAGATTTGGATAAATAAAAAATTACAGTTTCAATTTGGGTAAAAATGAAACCGTATTCATAAATAAATATTCAATTAATACCATCTATATTTTTAAATTACACAATTAAATACACCTTATTCTTTTTAAAATTAAATTATTGGATTCTCTAGTATCAAATTCTTCATAAGAAATTAACGGATTCATAAGTAAATAATTATATTAATTTATTTTAATAAAAATATATTAATATTTATATGTTTTGAAATATGAATACTAAAAGATTAAAATATCAAATTTTTTGTATTAAAAAATTAATTTTTTAATAATAAATAATAATATTATCATAATACTTATCCAACGCACCGAACTTGGTCTAGTCTAATATAATTAACATGCAATGAATTTATCAGATGTCCTACATCGAATGTAGTAGTAATATCAAATAAAATAAGTTAAGTTATTCATTATTAAAGTAATCATATAATGTAACTATACACTTTATATGATCCATTATACAAAAAGTGCATGTGTCCCTTTTATTTTTCTTATCACGAGTCAATATTGATATTTTAAATAAATAAAAAAATTCAATGAATAAACATATAAATAATAATTTGATTAAATACTATAAAGAGACTCCATCCAATGCTTCACGAACACATATACATATAAATAATAATTTGATTGAAATAAGTAAATATTTAATATTATTTACAATTAAATTTCCGTCAAAATATTCACATTCAAACTATTAACTTTCTTTTTTCTATAATGTATTCATATAAAAAGATTATACAATGATGTAAGTCAAGCATTTCATGTCAATTAGAATTCATTCAATCTTATTCATTAAAATATATAGTTGTCTAATGAAAATATCTTTCCTACTTCCTTATTGATATTTCACTAAAAATAATAATTTATTTATTATAAATTTATCACAGGTTATTGACAATAAAAAAAATTTAGTATATATTTATTAATTAGTATATCATTAATATATTCATATTAAAAGATTATACAATGAAGTAGTCATGCAACTTATTGTCTAGTTACAATGAAATATTATTAAATTTAATTTTCTAAAAATTGTGGATGTGTCTCTATAAAAGGCCCTAGAGGCATATCATTTTGTTCAATTCCTTTGTGTTTGTGAGGTTTCTAAAATGTCGAAAGTCAATTCGTTTATCACTTGTTTCCCAATAATTGTTTTGGCTAGTTTCCTCCTGACCAGTGGTCGAAATGTTGGAGCAATCGGACGGAAAGTTTGTGATCCTACAAGGTTTGGTGGCCTTGGATTGGATATGAATGGATTCTTATATTGCAATTCATCAATTCCAATTCCCAAGAGAGTGAAAGATTTGGTGGATAGAATGAACTTACACGAAAAAGTAGCACAACTTGGAAATAAAGCTTCTGGGGCCAAAAGGATCGGTCTACCACCATACAAGTGGTGGTCGGAGGCCTTGCACGGTGTCTCCGATCTCGGGGATGGCTCAACATTCTTTGACGATGTCATTCCCGGAGCAACCAGCTTTCCCACTCCAATCCTCACTGCTGCATCTTTTAATGAGTCTCTCTGGCTGAAGATTGGTCAGGTACTTACATGACTGACTCTTTTCAATCGCTATTTTAATCAAGAATGCTAAAACGTGTAATAGTATAATATTTTATATGTATTCGTATGGTCAATGTTAAAACAATATATATTTAATTGAATCATACTTGACATGTGTTTTTCGTCGGTTTTTTCTTATATTTTTAATTATTTATAAAGGGTTATTATCATAATTTACAGTTTTATTATATATAAAATACCAGAATTCCATATTGAGTTTTTCTTGAAATTCAATAGCAAGACCATGTGAACATATATTGATGCACTTTATAAAATTTTCACTCGTTAATTTATACAAAATTTCACTTCTATATGAAAATCACTATGTCCATGCATTTTTAAGTGTCCTTTAGAGTTTTGCACATAAATTAAGAAGACTCAAGAATGAAGGGAATCTTAGATTTTGATTGGACTAAAATATCCATAGTCATAATTATACTTTAAAACTAGCTTCTCACTTTATTGGATAAAAAGTCCCTTAATTAATACATTGTTGGAGTGTACAAGGGTATATTGGGAAAACGATCAATAAAGGTCACACTTTCTTTTACCTTTGTTTGCAGACGGTGTCAACGGAAGCAAGAGCTATGCACAATTTCGGTCGAGCTGGATTGACATTTTGGAGTCCGAACATGAATACAGTGAGGGATCCTCGTTGGGGAAGGGCTCTGGAGACTCCCGGAGAAGATCCCTTCGTGGTCGGAATATATTCTGCTAACTATGTTAGAGGCTTACAGGATGTTGAGGAGACGGAACCATCAAATGATCAAAGCTCCAAATTCAGACCTCTTAAGGTTGCCGCATGTTGCAAGCATTATGTCGCCTATGATATCGACAATTGGCTCGGCATTAGCCGACTTAATTTCAATGCAAAAGTAAGTAGTCATCTTAATACTAATTAATGTTTATAATTAATTCCTCAGAACTTATTTGGATTAATATTGATATTTTTTTTGGATTAATTAAGGTTGAAGAGAGAGATATGATTGAGACATTTCAGAAACCTTTCGAAATGTGTATCCGGAAGGGCGATGTTGCGAGCGTGATGTGTTCTTACAACCAAGTCAACGGCATCCCGACATGCGCAGATCCAACTCTTCTTAAGGAAACCGTTAGAAAGAAGTGGAATCTTAATGGTTATGTTGTTTCAGACTGTGATTCTATACAAGTAATGGTAAAAGATCAGAAGTTTCTCGGGGATGCACCAGAAGATGCTGTTGCAAGAGTTCTTAAAGCTGGTTAGCTTTCTAGTACTCATAGTGAATAATTCATATGGTCAATACATAGAAACTCATTATAATTTGAATTTCATTACCCACTATAGAATTACTATATATGATTGTAAAGTTACTTTTTTTTTTTGTTTAATTATAAAATATTTTTTTCCTTTCTGTTGTAATTAATTAGGCCTGGATTTGAATTGTGGAGATTTCTATCCGA
>JAOXNR010001029.1:0-10388 GCA_028571225.1 Parsonsia alboflavescens
TATTTTACACTTTTTCTTAGAAAATGATAACCTTTTTTGGGCATAAATCCCAACAGTCTCAATGATCTTATCGCTTTATTCCTTGAAAATTGACTTATAGTCTTTATGTTGTTGGAAAAGACAAGATTAACTAGTTGTTACTCTTAATATCTCATCGATCTTTTCGTTGTATTCTGAAAAAATTGACTCGTTGTCATTTTGTTGCTCAAAAAGGCAAGATTAACTTGTCCTTTCTCTCTATGTCTCAATGATCTTTAAGCCATATTCTTTGTCTTTATGTTGTTTGCAAGGATTTGGCTGAGTAGTCACTGCTCGTTATGTCTCTACGATCTTATCGGAGTAGTCCTCGAAAATTGATTCATTGGTTTGATGTTCGCAATCATATTTTTGACTAGTCATTGCTTGCTCTGTCTTAAAGATCATATCATTGTTTTCCTCGAAAATTGTGTCGTAGTCTTCAGGTCGCTTGCAAAGACGACATGAAACAATCATTCCTCACTATATCTCAACAATCTTTTCGTTGTATTCATTCAAAACTGACTCGTTGTCTTTATGTAGCTTTCAATGACAACATTAACTAGTCATTGCTCGCTATGTCTCAACGATCTTTTATCGGTATTCCTTGAAATCGACTCGTTGTCTTTACAATTTTTGCAACAAATTGATTGACTAATCGTTGCGCATTAAGTCTCAATGATCTTATTGGAGTTGTCCTAAAAAATTTGACTTGTTGCGTTCACATTTGCAATATCTTTATTGTATCGTTGTTTCTCGATATTTCTTAAATATCTTATCGTAGGATTCCTGAAAAACAAAGTCGTTATGTTTATGTTGCTTGCAAAGACCTGATTGACTAGTCATTGCTCTCTATGTCTCACCAATCTTCTAGTTGTATTCTTTAAATAGAATCGTTATCTTTAAGTTGCTTGCAATAGGCTGAATGGCTAGTCGTTGCTTGTTATGTCTCAAAGATCTCATCGGTGTACTCCTTGAAAATTGACTAGTTGTGTTTCACGTTAATAATGACTTTATTGACTAGTCGTTGCACAATATGTCTTAATGATGTTATCGAAGTATTTCTCGAAAGTTGACTCATTGTGTTTATGTTGTTCTCAAAGACCTGATTGAATAGTGATTACTTATCATGTCTCAATGATATTATTAGAATGCTCCTCCAAAATTAACTCATTATGTTGACGTTCGAAATGATTTTATTGACTAGTCATTTTTCGTAATGTCTCAACGATCTTATAGCTGTATTGCTCAAAATTGACTCACAGGCTTCATGTTACTCTCAAAGACTAGATTACACAGTCATTCCTTGCTATATGTCAATGATTTTTTCACTGTATGCATTCAAAACTGACTTGTTGTCTTCATGTTACTTTCAATGACTAGATTAACTAGTCGTTGCTCGCTATGCCTCAAAGATCATTTATCAGTATTCCTTGAAATTGACTCGTTGTCTTTATGTTGTTCGCAATGGGTTGATTGAGTAATTTTGTATCTTTATGTCTCTATGATCTTATGTTGACTCATTGTGTTTAAGTTTGCAATGACTTTATTGACTCGTCATTTCTCGATATGTCTAAACGAACTTATCGTATTATTCCTAGAAAATTGTATCGTTGTGTTTATGTTCTTCACAAAGACTTGATTACTCGCTTTATCTCAACCTTATTTTTGTTGTATTCATTCAATACTGACTCATTGTCTTTATGTTGCTTTCAATGACTAGATTAACTAGTCGTTGCTCCCTATGTCTTAATGATCTTTTATTGGTATTCCTTGAAATCAACTCGTTGTCTTTAAATTGTTTGCAACAAATTGATTGACTGACCATTGCTCGTTATGTCTCAGCGATCTTATCGGAGTAGTCCTCAAAAATTGACTCGTTATGTTTACATTTGCAATGACTTTATTGCATCTACGTTTCTCATTATGTCTTAATGATCGTATGGTAGTATTCCTTGAAAATGGAGTCATTATGTTTAGGTTGCTCACAAAGACTTGATTGACTAGTCATTGATTGCTATATCTCACCGATCTTTTAGCTGCATTCCTTGAAATTGACTCGTTCTCTTTATATTACTCGCAACAGATTACATCTCAAAGATGTCATCGATGTACTCCTCAAAAATTCACTTGTTGTGTTTTATCTGCGCAATTACTTTATTGACAACTCATTGCACACTATGTCTTAATGATCATATCGAAGTATTTCTCAAAAATTGACTCGTTGTGTTTAAGTTCCTCGCAAAGACTTGATTGGTTAGTCATTGCTCTTTATGTCTCAACAATCTTATTGTTGCATTCCTTGAAAATTGACTGGTATTCTCTTTGTTGCTAGAAAAGACTAGATTAACTAGTTGTTGCTCGCAATATCTCAACGATCTTCTTCTTGTATTTCGGAAAAATTGACTTGTTATCTTTTTGTTGCTCAAAAAGGCAAGATTGACTTGTCCTTGCTCGCTATGTCTCAACGATCTTTAATTCATATTCTTTGAAATTGACTTACTATCATTTTGTTGCTCTCAAAGATTTGATTGACTAGTCATTGCTTGTTATGTCTCAACGATCTTATTGGAGTACTCCTTGAAAATTGACTCGTTAGGTTGATGTTCGCAATGATTTTTTTTTACTAATTGTTCCTTGATATATCTCAACTATCTTTTCGCAATAGTCATTCAAAACTGACTTGTTCTCTTTATATTGCTTTCAATGACTATATAAACTAGTCATTGCTCCCTATATCTCAATGATCTTTTATCGGTATTCCTTGAAACCGACTCGTTCTCTTTACGTTTTTCGCAATAAATTGATGGACTAATTGTTGGTCGTTATGTCTCAATGATTTTATCGGAGTAGTCCTTGAAAATTGACTCGTTGTGTTTACGTTAGCAATGACTTTATTATATCGTCATTTCTTGCTATGTCTTAACGATCTTATCATAGTATTCCTTGAAAACGAAGTCGTTATATTTATGTTACTTTCAAAGACTTGATTAACTAGTCATTGCTCACTATGTCTCACCGATCATTTAGTTGTATTCCTTGAAATGGAATCGTTATCTTTAGGTTGCCAGCAATAGACTGAACTAATTGTCTTTGCTCATTATATCTCAACGATCGCATCGGTGTACTCCTCGAAAATTGACTCGTTATGTTTTACGTTCGCGATGACTTTATTAACTAGTCGTTGCACTCTATGTTTTAATGATGTTTTCGAAGTATTTCTCAAAAAATTGACTCATTGTGCTTATGTTGTTTGCAAAGACTTGATTACTAGTCATTACTCGTTATGTCTCAACAACATTACTGGAGTGCTCCTCAAAAATTGACTAATTGTGTTGATGTTCTCAATGATTTTATTGACTAGTCATTGCTTGCTATCTTTCAATGATCTCTATGTTGATTGCAAAGACTAGATTAAAAAGTCGTTCCTCACTATATCTCAATGATTTTTTCACAGTATGCATTCAAAAATAACTCGTTGTCTTCATGTTGCTTTCAATGACTAGATTAACTAGTTGTTGCTCGCTATGTCTGAACGATTTTTTATTGGTATTCCTTGAAATCAGCTCATTGTCTTTACATTGTTCGTAACAAATTGACTTACTAATCATTGCTCGTTATCTCAGCGATCCTATCAGAGTAGTCCTCAAAAATTGACTCATTATGTTTAAGTTCACAATGACTTTATTGACTCTTCATTTATTAATATGTCTTAACGATCTTATAGTAGTATTCCCAAAAAACTAAGTCGTTATGTTTATGTTGCTCCTTAAGACTTGATTGACTAGTCATTGCTCGCTTTGTTTTAACGATCTTGTTGCAGTATTCCTCAAAAATTGACTCAAAGTCTTTATGTCTCTCGCAAAGACTAGAATCTGCAATCATTCCAGGCTATGTATCAACGTTCTTTTCGCTGTATTCATCCAAAGCTGACTTGCTATCTTTATTTTGCTGGCAATAACTAGATTAACTAGTCTTAGCTCACTAGTCTCAACGATCTTTTATCGGTATTCCTTGAAATTGTCTTGTTGTCTTTATGTTGTTGGCAACAAATTGATTGACTAATTGTTGCTCATTATGTCTCAACGATCTTATCCGAGTACTCCTCGAAAATTGACTCATTGTATTTACATTTGCAAAGACTATATTGTGTCTTTTCTTGATATGTCTTAACGATCTTATCGTAGTATTCCTCAAAAATGGAGTCGTTATGTTTATGTTGCTCACAAAGACCTGATTGACTAGTCATTCCTCACTATGTCTCACCAATCTTTTAGTTGTATTCCTTGAAATTGACTCGCTATCTTTATGTTGCTAGCAACAAACTGAATGACTGGTCGTTCCTCGTTATGTCTCAATGATTTCATCGGTGTACTCCTCAAAAATTGACTCATTGTGTTTTTTGTTCGCAATGACTTTATTGACTAGTCGTTCCACACCATGTCTTAATGATCTTATCTAAGTACTTCTTAAAAATTGACTCATTGTGTTTAACTTGCTTGCAAAGACTTGATTGACTAGTCATTACTCCTTATGTCTCAACTATCTTATCACTGTATTCCTTGAAAATTGACTCGTAGTCTTTATGATGCTGGAAAGGACTAGATTAACTGTTGTTGCTAGCAATATCTTAAAGATCTTTTTGCTATATTTCGGAAAAATTGACTTGTTGTCTTTTTATTGCTCATCGAGGCAAGATTAACTTGTCCTTGCTCGTTATGTCTCAAATATCTTTAAGTCGTATTCTTTGAAAATGACTCATTGTCTTTATGTTGATGGCAAATATTTGATTGACTAGTCATTGCTCAATATGTATCGACATCTTATTGGAGTACTCCTCAAAAATTGACTCGTTTGGTTGACATTCGTAATGATTTTTTTGACTAGTCGTTGCTTGCTATGTTTTAACTTTCATATCGCTGTATTCCTCTAAAATTGACTTGTAGTCTTTATGTTGCTTGCAAAGACTAGATTAAATTTTCATTCCTATTTATATGTCAACTATCTTTTCTCTATATTCATTCAAAACTAACTCGTTGTCTTTATGTTGCTTTCAATGACTAGATTAACTAGTCATTGTTCGCTATGTCTCAACAACCTTTTATCAATATTCCTTGAAATTGACTCGTTGTCTTCACGTTGTTCGCAACCAATTGATTGAGTAATCATTTCTTGTTATGACTCAACGATCTTATTAGATTACTCCTCGAATATTGACTCGTTGTGTTTATGTTCACAATGACTTTATTGACTCATCATTTCTTGATATGTCTTGACGATCTTATTGTAGTATTTCTTTGAAACTGAGTCGTTGTGTTTATGTTGCTCGCAAACTCTTGATTGACTAGTCATTGCTCGCTATGTTTCACCGATCTTTTCCTTGAAATTGACTCGCTATCTTTATGGTGCTCTTATGTCTCAACGATCTTAACAGTGTACTCCTCAAAAATTAACTCGTTGTGATGGATATCAAGGAGCTATCAAGACATCATAGAACTCATGCAAGCTATCAAATGAGGAGATGAGAAGATTCAAGTTTTGTTCTAAAGAAGATGGAGCTTCAAGGGAAGATTCAATGAATGGATTGAAGAATTACAAGATTAAGAAGTTAGTTTATGCATATCAAGACTTGTACTTCAAGTATAAGAATGATGCCATGAAGATGAAAGTTGCAATGTTGGCATTGATGCAAATCAAGGAAGATCAATTTGAAGACGATGACATGTTCCATGAAGTTAAGCTTGAAGATGATGACCAAATTGAAGAGATATTTGGGAAGATGGAAGGCTTAGAAATGTGTCTAAAAGACCCTAGTTCAAGTCCCAAAAGAGTACAAATTGAAGGCAAGACAAAGCACGGAACAAAGGGTGAAAGAAGAAAAAGCAAGGCTAGTCAAAAGGGCATCCAACTCCTGATCTTCTCCATCCGGCGCTAGACAGGCACTGGGTCAGCCAACCATATTGTTGTTTTCTTTGAATTTTAATGCTTTCTTCTTGTTATTTTTGATATGTTTCAATGGTAGTTAAGTACTTACACTCCTATCAAGAATTGATAGGTTATTTTAGGGTTTAGAACTATAAATACTCTCTTCATTTGTCATTTTAGATAGAATTCCACAAATATGATTTTATCAAATTAAAGAATCCTTTTGGATAAAACTTGTTCTTTCATGAGTGTTCTTCATTAGAATCTCTTAGGGTTCTTGAACAACTACTCTAGGGCTTTTCATCACTTTGGTTAGGGTGTTGATTTGTCTACCAACATCAAGACAATAGTTGATGATTGAAAAACATCATAGGTCATTGTACCAATTTGAACCTCTGGGTGAGTTTTGGGTGAAATCCTTCTAGTTGGTGTATTTTCAATGAAATCCATTTCAAAGAAATCACATCAAGTTATGTTTTACACTGGCAATGATTTTATTGACTAGTTGTTACACACCATGTATTAATGGTCTTATCGATGTATTTCTCGAATATTGACTCATTGTGTTTATATTTCTCGCAAAGACTTGATTGACTAATCTTTACTCGCTATGTCTCAACAATCTTGTTGTATTCTCGAAAATAAACTCGAAGTCTTTATGTTGCTGGCAAAGACTAGATTAACAAGTCATTGCTTGCCATATCTTAACAATCTTTTCTCTATATTTGAGAAAACATGACTCATTGTCTTTTGTTGCTCAAAAAGACAAACTTGTCATTGCTTGTTATGTCTCAACGATCTTTAAACCTTATTCTTTGAAATTGATTCATTTTCTTTATGTTGCTCACAACAATTTGATTGACTAGTCGTTGCTTGTTATGTCTCAACAATCTTATCAGAGTACTCCTCAAAAATTGGTTCATTTTGTTTATATTCACAATGACTTTATTGACTCATCGTCTCTCGATATGTTTTAACGTTCTTATCATAGTATTCGTCGAAAACTGAGTCATTGTGTTTATGTTGCTTGTAAAGATTTGATTGACTAGTCGTTCCTCACTATGTCTTAACGATCTTATCATTGTATTTCCTGAAAATTGACTCGTAGTGTTCACGTTGCTCTCAAAAACTAAATTAAACAGTCATTCCTCGTTATGTCTCAATGATTTTTTCACTGTATTCATTCGAAACTGACTCGTTGTCTTTATGTTGTAGGATTTGGAGTTTGTTAATAACTTATTTGTATTCTTTGTTTATTGTGTTTAGAGAAACATTTTATTTTTGGACGAGGATAACATTTTAGATTAATTATTTGGATTAAGTAATTTAGTAATATTAAAATCTTAGGAGCACTTGAGTAGAATTTTATGAGTTTTAATCATGTCACATGTTGAGCTTGGCTTTCGGCCAAATATAAGTCAGGCGTGACAAATCCATTATTATTATTATTACTTTTCAAACATAATTCTTATTTAAATTCTTAAAGATTTTTCATGTAGATGTTTAAAACAAATTAGTTAACTCTTTTTCTTATACAAATTAAAAAAATCTTCATAAAAATTATTGTCATATTGTATGAGTTAATTTTCATATATTTAACTTGGATAATATTTTTAAAATAAGTTATAATTTTTTTGAGTTAAAGTTGTTATTTTTCCAGTAAATTAATATTTGATAAAAGTAAAATTTCAATTCATCAAATTAGTTTTTCTTATAGATACTGTCAAACTCAACTCAACGTTTTCTATCTCAAAATTCGCCACTATCACTTCTCCTCTTTTCCCTCTAAAATCTCCCTTAATTTACATATTCAATGTCACTTTCCCGGAAAAATTCCTTATCCCATCTTCCGTCACTGACCTATCCATCCTCATCAAGCGTGCTTCACTACTTGCTTCGTTAGTTTCTTTGCCCACAGACAAGACGTCAGGCGGCAGTTCTTCTGTACAGGTTTTTTTTTTTTGGATTAAAAATCTCATGGTTCTTTGTTTTTTAAGTCATTTTATTTTTCTGGTTTGTCTGTGGGTCTAATTTTGTTATGGTCTATGGTCAAAGATTTACATATAAATTAGAGAATATATAAAGATACATATATGTATTTCCGAATTCTAGGCTGACTAGGTGAATTTGCTTCTGGTCTTTGCTATTTTTAATTTTTCTATTACGCTTTCTTTTGAATTATATTTTATAAAGTAAAATATTGGAGGGTTAACTACGGGAAGTAGGAGAAGTTAGAATGCAAGTCTGAAGTTGAAGAGAAATATTATTTAAAATGATTATACAATTTCTTGTCAAAAATAAAACCTTTCAACTATGGTTGTGGTTGTTGTTGTGGTTGTGATTGAGATGGATTATGTCTGTTTTTTCTTTGCATCTTCTATTATTTCTTTTAATCTTTCCGCAAGATAGATTTTTGCAGCAAGAAAAATGAATAGGTGATACCAGAGGAAGCATTTGATGATTTGGTACTACATCTCCAGTCAGTCATAGATCCATTTTCTAATTCTAACTACGAAGGAAAACTTTTTTTTGTTTTTTTTTTAATTGATGATTTGGTACTACATCTCCAGTCAGTCATAGATCCATTTGCTTATTCTACCTATGAAGGTACACTTTTTTTTTAAAAAAAAAATAATAAGAAATTCTCCTAATCTCAACCTTTTCTTTTTGTTTTGTTTCTATGCTTGTTTGTCCCTGAGCTTTTTTTATTAATTTTCTTGATAAAAATGTTATCCAAATATCAACCGATAGAGCCATCATCTGCTATGGTTCTCGAAGAGCTGTCTCCTCCAAATAATACCTCATACAAGATTATCCTGGGTTCCTCTTCAATGGCTCGTCGACAAATTCTGTCAGAGATGGGCTATGAATTCACAATCTTGACTGCAGATATAGATGAGAAAAGCATAAGAAAAGAAAAGCCTGAAGAATTGGTAAAGGCCCTAGCCGAGGCCAAGGCAGGTGCTATTATCCAAAGAGGACTCGGGTACTACTACAGTACTTGTGGGTTGGAGACAAGTCAGCAGCAGCCATTGCTGTTAATTACTGCGGATACAGTGGTGGTGTTTGAAGGGACCATTAGGGAAAAGCCTTGTAGCGAGGAAGAAGCTAGAAATTTTATCAAAGCTTATTCCGGTGGTCATGCTGCGGTTGTGGGATCTGTATTAGTAACCAACTTGACAACAGGCAACAGAGAAGGAGGATGGGAAAGAGCAGAGGTCTATTTCCACGAGATACCAGATGAAATCATAGATAGTTTGATTGAGGAGGGAATAGTGCTCAATGTGGCTGGGGGTTTGATGCTTGAACATCCACTCATATTGCCTTTTGTTGACACTGTCATAGGGACCGCTGATAGCATCATGGGACTTTCAAAATCCCTCACTCACAAGCTCATTCAAGATGTCCTCTAGCCCCAGCTGCAACATTGCCCATTGGAGGAAGAGCAATCTGAGATGAAGCTCTTGAACTTTCTTTTCTTTTTTAATCACAATTTAGTACTTGTTCTTTGAGACTATTCATCTTGATTCTGGAAATGTTACCACTCCTCAGATTAATTTTTATATTATGTGATCATGATCGATGATTGGGGGTTGATAAGTAGCTCATATAAATTGAGATAAAGGAAAAAAAGAAAAAGCATATAGAACTTAATTCTTTTAGTAGGGGTAAAGAAACACCACTAGAACTTCTTCATGCAATCTGAACCATAAATTGCCCTTTTTTTTTTTTTAATCTAGCGGTGTCCGGGCAAGTTCACATATACCTTGATTATTTCGCGAGGGTTTACAATTCACTAAGTTTAGAATATGCAGGAAGATCGAGTTAAAATAAACATAGCCTTAGTATATATAGAATTCTTCCCCCTTCTTTTTTATGTGTACTCGGAGATAGATACTAGCCACATACATACATACATACATACATATATATTTGGAATATATATACATATATATATATTTATATTTATATTCCTTTCTGTTTTCTTGTTTTAATTAG
This sequence comes from Parsonsia alboflavescens, assembly GCA_028571225.1. Taxonomy (NCBI): domain Eukaryota; kingdom Viridiplantae; phylum Streptophyta; class Magnoliopsida; order Gentianales; family Apocynaceae; genus Parsonsia; species Parsonsia alboflavescens. The sequence goes on from JAOXNR010001029.1 coordinate 9,940, forward strand.
TGTTAAGATGAAACGTTGTTGTTGTTGTTTTAAACTAACTTATCAAATTAATTTTATTTTCTACAAAAATGCAACACGTTGTAGATTAGCTAAAGAGGCATAAAACTTATTAAGAGTCGAGTTCCAGCTGCAGGGTGTGTTCCGAAAATCCTTTGATGCTTTAGCTAGAAAACTTGTTTGAGCAATGCTGATGTAAGAGTTGTATATAGCGGGTAGTAAAAGTCACGTGCCTTTGATAGTTAGTTTTTACTTTCTTATATAGACTTGTGACTATGTAGGTAGTCTGAGATGTATAATGAATTTGATGTGAGATGTATAATGAACAGTATCGGTGTTTTGTGTTCGATCGAGCTGTCTTTGGGATGAGATTTCTCTCTCGTTATTAGATCTTTTAGCTCATGTAATATATCAAATTAAAGGTTTCAGTACATAGATTACGCTTAGTGTTC
>JAOXNR010001030.1:0-10387 GCA_028571225.1 Parsonsia alboflavescens
AAGGTGGAGGATCGTCTGGTTGATCTACAGTCCATTCATGCAACTATCAAGGCAAACTTGGAGGAAGCTTATGCTCAGTACAAGTTGCACACGGATCAGACTAGGCGAGATGTCTAGTTTGAGGTAGGTGATCTGGTTTGGGTCTCTCTGTCCAGAGGACAGTATCCAACTGGTGAATATCACAAGCTTAAGGATCGGAAGGTTGGACCATGCCAAATCTTGGAGAAACTTGGCGTCAATGCTTACCGAGTCGAGTTACCAGACCAGTTCAGCATCTCCAATGTTTTTAATGTACAACATCTTATGGCTTTCCATGGAGATAATCCGAGCTTGAGGACAAGCTCCATTCAGGAGGGGGAGCCTGACACAGAGTCGGTTGCTGATCAAGGTGATTCAGATGCGGGGCAAGTTTCGGTTCCACAATCAGCTCCACGACGTTCAGAACATTTGAAGAAGAGGACGGGACCTGTTTGAAACACCGAATTGATGCCGGGGTAAGTTTCAGATGCAGGGCAAATTTCGATTCCACAATCAACTCCACTTCATTCAAAACGTTTGAAGAAGAGGACAGGAGCTGTTTGAAACACTGAATTGATGCCGGACATGATTCCCGAGGTGACTAAAACGAGCTCGGATCGAGCTCAAATCTAACTGGGTGACCCAGAATGGCCCAACGAACCAAAGTCACTGCTATGCTGTGATGCAAGGCATTTTTTCGACCATTCAGAGTCGTTTCGATGGTATTTTGGGCAATTTTCTATTTTCAATTGCATTGTCATAATTTTACAGTTTTTAGTGACAATTTCATAATTTACTGTTTTTTCAGGGGTTTTTTTGCCATTTCTTTACTTTTCGTTTCCGATTAGGGTTAGGTTTTGTTTTGGCTTTAAGTTTCGTTTGGGCTGGTTGTTTTTCGACAGTTTTTGGATGAATTAAAGTTGCCTTTTTTTGGCTTTGCGATTTTCAACTACTTCGAAAATTTGTTTTCGCTTGATTTTAATTTTCATCTTCTGACTACTTGCGTTGAAGTTTGATTAGAAGGAAAATTGGATCCAAGTTTTTTTTTTTTGTTTCTTGTTTTGCAAGTTTTTAAACAAGAACGAATCTTCAGATTCTATTTCCGACTGCGTGAGCCTGTCTCTAAGGTTGTAACCTCTCCCATTGTTCAAGGTTTCCCTAAGGTCGGTCACTGGTTGTGCTCTTGTCCGCTAGGGCCTTTCTTGCTCTCAACCTGCTTCCCGACCTACTTCATGAGATTGGAGGGCATTGCTCGCTTCTGAAGATGGAGGCTGGCTAGGTCGTGCCTGCTTTGCTTGGCCTCGGGAAGGTTTTGGAGTGCGCCAAGTGGATATATAGTCTGGTCTGTTGGATACCCTCTGTAGGGCTACCACCAATCGTTCAAAGAGATCCGCTAGAACAATCATCTGTCTTCTCCCAAATCTCTATGGCCTGGGATTGTTGGTCGTAGACTGGGGATGCTCTTGTTCAAGCCTTCCTTGCACAGGTGAGGGATTGACTAGGACCCTTCAAGATGGGCCTGATTGTGTTGGCCGTTGTTGATCCTGTTGGGTGATGGGCCTCAGAGTATTGTTGTCGGTAATTTCCGCTGGTAGTGGCATTTTAGGCACTGTTTCGCCAGTGCACAGTTGCATTCTATGGGGTGGTCTACCTAGAAGCAGTGGTTGAACGTGTGTTGACTATGATCCACTCATTAGGCTTTTTATTTGTTTTTGTGTAGGGAGAAAAGGTTAAGCTTTTTTGTTCTGATTCCCACAAACGACACCGGAAGTGATAGGGCTCAAAATATGAACACTGGGTCACCCCAAAACCATGATGACGTCAATCGACTGCAACTTGAGAAGAAAGAAAAGATTAGTCACTGGAGGTGAGCTGTACCTGAGGAAGAGCTCCGATACCTTAGTCAGTATTCCAAGAGTAATTAGGAGTAATTAGTTCTCAGAGAGACTGTCGCTTGTGTGTTCTGTGTCCTTGTTCACTTGTCCATAAACTGTGTCGGATTTGCTTATTTAAAAGAGAGAGAAGTTACCTCCTTAATCTGGGCTCTACTAGTACAAGACAATAGGCAATTAGGGTAGTTGTGGGAATGCAGAATCCTACCAACTACTCCTAAAATTATGGAGTTTCCCTAGTTGAGTTATCTTGCCATTCACGTCTCTGTCGAAAGCTACGAGCTCACCAACCGACCTCTGGACAAGCTTCGCAACCTACCCATGGATATCGAGGTTCTCGACTATCCCTTCTAGGAGGTCGCTATGAGTGGTAGTAGGCTCATAGGAGTTGTTAGGAGTCGTACACATCTAGTCATGGCATTGAACATATATGAGACGAGTTGGGAGTTACCATATCGTAGGCCAAGGTTTGATGGTGCCTCTCTCAAGCTCATTTAGAAGGTCGATAACCTCGGAAGTTGGTAGTAGTAGGTCATTGCCCATCTATCCTTATTGACTATATGAGTCTGACTTTCAAGCATTGAAGGTTGGGGGCTTGGGCCCATTTAGGTTGACTTTTGTCCGAGTCTGCCCGTTTGTATTGACTTGTCCGGATCGTACCAGTTTCTCGCAGCACATATATTCAATCCCATATGTGCTTTCATATCGACCTATATTATGATATATACTTTTTTTGATTTGAATTTTTATAATTTATAAATTATTTATCTAACTTTGGAAATGGATTAAGATAACATATAGAAAGAACCCTAAAACTAAAAAATAGAGATAATTCAATTGAAAAGGAGTATAAGGTATTATTTCCATTTAGATCTAATTAAATGTCTCATTTTAACTTGTTAAAATAATAAATAAAGAGTGCATTTGATTTTTGTGAACTTTTCAATTTATCCTAATCATTAATATAATTAGTGAAGGTAATTTTAGACAAGTGAACAAAAATATTTCAATAAAAGAAGTTGAAATATTTTTACTCTAATTAGAAATGAGAAATTCAATTTCAAACTCTCTACAAATAGAAATGTGATCATCTAGATCTGAACGGAGGGAGAATCATTTAATAATTTAAACACCACTGTAAATAAAATAAAACAAAAAATAAATGTTGAACGGTTAGAAATTCCTCGTAATTCCTTAAACAATACCGATTCCTCAAAATCAAATATTAAATAGTTATATTCTAATGAACCAAATAATAATTTGTGCGGGTGGTTTTTAGAAGAAATTTTCAATTCCAACAATATATTAATTACTCCTTCTGTGATTATTTATAGGTTATCAACTGCCATCTTATTAAAATTATGACAATATATATATTTTTACAATGTCCTTATTTATTTATGATTCTACTAAATTTAATAATAATAACTAGGAAAAATAGATAGAGACATGAATAATATGATTAAAAAAATTAGTAAAAATACTAAATAAATTTAAAACAATGATTTATAATTATTGATTTTATATATAAAAAAAAACCTTAAAACAATAAGCCATAAATAATGACGAGGAATTACGTCCAATCATACATGGACAGTGTAAATTAATGGAGAAGTGTGACGCACAGCACAGCCTTAGGTGCGCCAACATTTCTGCTGGAACTTTAAAATATCTCTGGGACTGGGACATGAGTATTCTCTTTCTACTGTTGTGGAGAATGTATCCTAACGTTTTTGTCCTACAAATAACCGCCCATAGATTCCGAGCTAACTCAAATTAATAAACAAATAATGTTTCCTCCTAAGAATCTTTAATATAAAATAAACACAGTCTAAAAAAGTAATACTCATTTCATCTAAAATTAAATATCTATATTTTCATTTTGAATTATATGGATATGAGTATTCAATTTCCTAAATTAGTTAAAATATTCTTAAGAAATTAATATGATTAAACATAAAATATAATTAATTAATTAATTTTCTTAAAATTTACGTTAGTCATATAAAATAGGACCGAACGGAAGGAGTAATAATGTTTCCCTAATGCCATAAAATACTAGAAAAATTAAATAATAGTTTTATGGAATAGAAGTGCTAGATGACAGTGTACGTACCCCATCAGTTGACTCGGGGAGGGTTTGGTGGGGTGAACCTATCTGCAGAAGCATGCTGCCGGCCGAAGCCTCCGTTCAGCGTATTTTGATGGAATCCAAGATTAATGTGTACATATAAATGTTCATGAATGCAAGAACGAAGCTCGTACGTACACGGATGTTTCTGATTTAAAATATATGATGAGGCTGTCAAAACTTTTGACTTATGTGGTGACACCCATGAATATATATCGACTTCATTTTAAACATTATATCCCTGCGGGCAGGTCTAGATAGTCATTAATTAGGCCATAAAAAAGGTGCTTAATTTGTATAAATATGTACATATTCTCATTATATATTAATGCTTCAGAATTCTCTGAGATTTTAATGATATTGTAATTTCGTAATGGAACTTTGGAAAGCCGTATTGATCATGCATTCAAATTTGTTTTAACATATATAATTTTCGTAACGGCATGCACGTTTCTTTCGGTTGCTTCAATAATTTATTGGCTTGACAATTTGTACGTACGGTTAATGTGAATACTGAAACGAACAAAACCTTTCTTGTCCAACGTGACTTCTGCTGGACTCAAGACTTAACCCCCAGCCTATACCGCATTAGGATTCGGCCCATTAGGTCCATCGCGGACTTTTTAGTTATTTTAATTTAAAGTGCATATTAACAAATGCAGTCCCTAAATAATTTTTAATTTTCAAGAGGGAAGCTAAAGTTTTTGCTTCATTGGTTTCCCAATCAATTTTAAGTTTTCTATATAAGTCCCTAACGTTTTATTTCTCCAAACAATTTTCAACTTTTTATGGTTGGATCTTAGCGTTTTTTATTTTTATTTCTTTTACTTTTTATGCTTTTAAATAATTTTCAAGTCACAAAATAAATATCCTTTTATAGTTGAAAAAGAAAAAACAAAACAACCTTTCTCCAACCAAATCAAACTTTTTCTTAAGCGGTTGAAATAGAGTGAGAATATAGACATTACAATACTATTCACAATACAAAAAAGAAATGGAAAACCCTCCGAAATGAATTATTGTGTAACTTGAAAAATTGTTTGAGAACCTACTTAAAAAGTGGAAAGGGGGGAAGTGCCCAATTCAAAGTCTAAAATTATTTGAACAGATAAAAACTGGGGAGGGGGGACTATTAATTGAAAGTCAAAAGTTATGGGTTTAAATCTAATAATTTGCCTTCAAATTTTATTTTGCTTACCTAATAAGAGATAAATTAAAATAAATTATTCCGCATTATTATTCATAAGCTATTTGAATTTTCTTTCCTTGTCACTAATGTGAGTCATTGTTATTAATTTATTAAGTATTTCATTGAGTTTTTACCATATTACTCTCTTTCTCTCTCTTTTCCCTAGTCATTATTATTAGTTTAATTAGAATAAAAAAAATAGGGATATTTTAGGAAAAACATATATTACCTTTATAACTATATATTCTACCTAACAAATGAAACCTAATAATTAAGATAATAGGGAGAGTTAGGGAAGGGGTGAATGTATTTTACTAAAAATTGTATATATATAAAATCCTTAATTTGCTTTAATGGACTAGTTTTGATAATATATATAACTTTTTTTAATAGCGTCCAAATTAATTTGCACATACCTTTACTATTCTACTAGTAACTGCAATTTATCAAAACTAAAATATGCAGGACGACTGATCATATTAAACTCATGATTTACATTATAATTATACTTTTACCTATGAACCACTCGCCAGAACCTAATTATACTTGATGCATCTGAAACATAAAAGAATTACTGAAAACATAAAAGAAATGTACAAAAAGAAAAAGCGACCCACTGTTCCAAACAGTATAGGAGCAATGCATTGGACCTAGAATGTGAGCCGCCATTCAACATATTAACATGACTTCCACATGAAGCTAGCACAGAATATTAGGAAATTTAAAAGATGAGTTGACTATGGAGTCCGGGGTATTATAAAGAAATAAAGAGACAAATGATCATTCGTAACATGCAATTTTTTTCTAGATGACTGTCTATTTCACTCTTTACCACGTCAATAACATCCTATAACACTTCATGAACTCAAAATTTCTAGATCCCAAGGAGTATCTCTTACTATTAAGCTAAGCAAGATAAATCGATGGTGCAATAGTTTAAAACTCCATCCATCTAAATTTGAATGTACTATTTTCAATTTAGGTTATCCAAAATTAGACATCTCATATATTAAAATATAGAGAGTTTTAATATAAGATCTTATTGATAACCTCTTTAACCTTATGATTTATATGATTGATGAGGCTCAAAAGTGAACTCCGAATCATCCTAAACCGTAATAACATCAACGACTACAACCTGAGAAGAAAGTAGAGAATGTCCTTAAAGTGGGTTGCACCCAGGGCAGAACTTCAATGTCTAAGTCAATATTCCAAGAGCAATCGAGTGTAATTAATTCTCAAAAAACTGTTCTTGTCCGTAGACTGATTATAATTTGATTATATAAAAAGGAGATCCATTACCTCTTCGATTAGAGCTCTGCTTTTACGTGATAGTAAGCAATTTGGAGAGTTGTGAGATTGTGTGAAATCCCGCCTACTGCTCCTAGAATCGTAGAGTTTCCCTTAGTTCGGATATCTTGTCATTCACGTATAAAGCTGTGAGCTCGCTAACCGATCTCTAAATCAACTTCGTGACCTGTCTGTGGACGTCAAGGGTCTCGACTATCTCTTCTGGGAGGTTGCGTTGAATGATTGTAGACTCATAAGAGATGTTAGGAGTCGTGCACAATTAGGAGTTACCAGGTCGAGGCCGTGGTCTGGTGGTGCCTCTCTCAAGCTCATTTAGGAGGACAGTGACCTTAGAGGTCGCTGCCCACCTAAACTTGTTGACTTCGTAAGTTTGACTCTCAAGTATTGAAGGTTGGAGCTTTGAATCCATTTGGGTTGATTTCTATTCGGGTCATGCCCATTTCTCTCATCAATGATTATATTCATTTGTGCAAAAGTCCTAAAACTAATCACATCAAGGATATAAAAATTGAATACAATCCTTAATTTTCTTATTAAGTAAATCTGAGACATTTAATTTAGAAGGGGGTAATAAATTTAGATACTTTGGCATGAAGATTGGTTAATGACAGGAAAGCTTGCAGATAAGGTGTTGTTTCGTCATGATGACGATATAAAAATTCAGGATGATGGGGATTGGAATGTGGATTTTTTGCGTAACGTTGTGCCAGTGGGATTGTTTCAGAACTAGTAGATCTCCCTGGGCTAGAGTGTGCTTCTAATGAATGTATCTGGAATCTCTCTTCATCAGGAAAATTTAATCTTTCATCGGGTCTGACACATACAGAATTTAATTCTTATATGGAGCAGTCTATTCGAATTTGGCATAAATGCATCCCTTTGTCATGCACGATTTTCACTTGGAGATTAATCCATGGTTTTCTTCCATTGGGCAGCAGTATGAACAGACCGGGGTTTTACTTAGCTTCACGATGCCATTGCTTGCAAGACAGAGAAACTTATACCCATTTATTTGAAGATTGTGTCATTGCGAGGGAGGGTGGGCATTGTTTAGGTCCATATGGGAATTCATGGATAGTATATAAATACACTAATCCATTTTCCTTATTTGTTTTTATTATTTTTCAAGAAACTCTTATAGAGTATAAATATAAAAAATCTCTTTTCAATATTTATTTTTATTATTTTTTGGGGAATGCATATAAATACAATAATCCCTCTTCATATATAAATAAACTAATTTCCCACAGGATTTGACACAAAAAACTCTTAACTCAAGTATTTATAAAAGGGTTCATAATCAAGACAACATGTATCTTCTCTCTTTATCTCTCGTCCTACTTTTTAGCATCCAAATTTATTCTCTTAGATTCTATCTGACTTAAACATCGAAGGAGAGTTACCCCCTCTCTTGTTTCTTCTTTTCCTTGTAGGTCTCTAGAAGGTTAATATACAATGATCTAGTCGGAACCCAGCCTACCTCCACCAACTAATTTCCAACTACGTCAATGGGAATATGTGTCATAGAATCAATTGGTGGTTTCAGATGGAGGATCAATTGTTTCTTATGTCCAGATTGATTCCTATTCTAATTTGTAGAGAAAGCTGGCTTTCAAGATGTGTTTTTATATTTAAAGGCAACTCAAGTGCATTCAAAAGAATTATCAGCAACGTAATTCATAAAATGCATGACCTTCGTCAAGCATTTGGCATTAAAGAAATTGATATTTTCTTACAAATACCAATGGCTAAGAAGAGAAGGAGAACAATAAGTGTTTGCTGGTCGCAAGAGGCTTATAAGGAGACCTTTATACTGAACGTGGACGGTGCTTCGCAAGGCAACCCAGGGAATGCTGCAATTGGAGGGGTAATTCGTAAAGGAGATGGCAAGTTCAAAGGCGCTTTCTCAATTTATTTGGGGATAGCTACGAACATGGAATCTGAATTGGAGGCTTTGTGTGAAGGATTGAAGTTCTATATTAGAGAGAATTGGAAGACGATTGTGGTGCAGATGGATTCTAAAATGCAGTAAATATGGTTTGCGAATCTGGAAAGATATTGTGGCATTTGCGTAAGGAGATTAGATCAATTCGGCTGTTGATGAATTCTGGTGCGTTTCGTTTAGTTCACATTTACTGAGAAGGTAATTAGGTATCAAATCATTTGGCTAATATAGCTTGTGATTTTCTGGAGGGAGGCGACAAATGGACCTCCTCCAGGTATCAATCAACGGGAAACTTAGGGAGGGTATCGACATTACCTTTTTGTTCGATTTTGATGTTAGGCAATTCTCTAACCAATGATTCTATAACTACCACAAGGACCAACTAAACCATGATAGTGGACACCACATTCTCGCAGCTCCCTCCATCTATTATCATGCTGCATACTTTTCCTCCATTAGTATACTTAGTATGAAAAATATTATGCCTAAGCCACGATTCGTCCACCACAGCAACATTTTAAATTCTTCTAACAACTAGGGACTTACCAGAATCAGCATATAAAACCTCCTCTTGTTCTGCATCTACATCTGCATCTGCATCCACTTGTTCACCTTCAGATTCATCATAGACTGACTCTTCAACTAGCATCATAAACTGTCGGTTTGGGCAATCAACAGCGAAATGTCCGAATCCTTGACACTTGAAATATTGCTTGCCTACAGCTCCTCCCCTACTAGTTCCAACACTACTCTGGCCCTCCTTGGATGGAGCTTTAGAATTCACACCCTTAATTGCACCTTCGGTCGAATTGGATTTTCCTTTAGATTCTTTGCTTGACCACCGATTCTAGAATTTGGAGCTGTTGTCCTTCCTTTTACACTAACCTTCCACCTTCAAGACCAATCTGCATACATATCCATAGATCCAATATTGTTGTAATTGGACAACATTAGAGATTTCATACAGCAACCCTGCGAAATATTGAGCAATTGTTTGCTCGTCTTCCTTAGCCAATCACAACACATCTGCGATCGATCAAATTCCTCGGTTTAGTGCTCGACTGTTAAATCTTACTGCTTAATCGTGTGATACTTAATAAATGCCTCCTGCCTATAATGAGTTGGTAAAAAAATTTTCTTCCACAATTTCTTCATCTTTTCCCAACGATTCACTTTTGATTTCCCCTCTCTAGCACGCTATTTTTTCACATGCTCCCACCATATCGAGGCATTTTTTCTTAGCTTAATAACCAATAACTTAACTTTCTGTTTCTCCAGTCAGATCCTTGATACAAAGACCCTCTCTCCTACATGTAATAGCTAATAAAGTCATTAGGATGAGCCTTACCGTGAAACTCAGGAATCTCGATCTTCATCCCGAAATTATGAGAAAAGGGCTGATTTCCAGGTCATACTCCTCGATTTTGTCCCTAGTTCAAAACCCCGTAAAGGTTGACATCCTCCTCTACCTCATCGGATGGATCTTCAGATTCCGCTTCTTCTTCAAATTGAGCGTCCAATCTCTCCTCCGCAAGTTGCCACTCCAAATCCTGGATTTGTCTTCTCCGTTCTTCAATTTCTATGTCTCACAGGTCCCTTTGATGTCATTCTTCATCTGCTTCAGGAATAACTCCACGCCCTCGGCCACCACAAGTCCACCGTCCATGACCAACACGATTTCATTCAGCCATTGATTCAAGCAACCCATGCTCTGATACCAATTGATGCCAAAACACAATAGAAAACTGGCTAAACAAGAATTAGAATTCGATAGAGGAACAAATCGTTCTCTTGACATAATTATCAAAATCAAAATAATAAAGTCAACATGTATCGAAACCCTAAAACACCTTATATAAATATATATTTATATATTTATATATATATATATATATATATAT
>JAOXNR010001031.1:0-10385 GCA_028571225.1 Parsonsia alboflavescens
GAAGAAATCCAAACTAATAGATCATATTGGAAGACAATCATGGTCATTAGTCACTAGCTTGAATCTCTTGTTGAAGTGTTGGGCAAAATTTCAGATTATGAGTGACCTTAGGTTTGGATAGATGGATGTTGAAATTCCAGCCATAATTCAAGTGAATCATATCAAACCAGAAATAAACAAAATGGTCGACCTATCTGGAAACACTTCGGCAAATCTCAAACTTGTAGAGATCCACCAAGCGTTGTTTGCTTGTTTGGAGAAACTTTGAAAATGAAGAAAGGTCATTGAAACCTTTTTTGATGGAAAAAAGAAGCTTGAAAAGATCTGCAACAGAAATTATGAGATTGGCTGTTCAAAGCCAAAAAGGTGAAACTGCAAGAAGGTGCAAAAATTTCAATCCAAGAAGAAGTATAAGTCAGAAAAATCTCAAGTACTTCCGATGGAAGGCCTCGAACAAATCCAAGTCAGACAAGTGCTTCATCTACAAAAAGAAAGGACACTTTGCAAAAAGCTATCCGAACAAGAAGGCTATAGCTTCAAAGCGTGTTATACAATTGATGGTTGATCATCCAGAATCTGACGTTGAATCAGTGTTCTCAGAGCAAAGTCATCTAGCTCAGGACACAACCTTTGCCATCGAAATTACAGATTCCAAATTTGAAGCATCAGAAAATAATTCTGAATAGGATTCAAGTTTACCAATTTTTACTGTTAAAGATTCTCTAGATATTGCTTCTCTTACTAACATTCATCCTCCTCATGTGTAGGTTTCTCTATTAACGTCGAAATATTTTCAACCAGTTAAAGCCATTGGATTCTTGGACACAGGAGCCATGAAAACAAAGGTGAATCCAGATATTCTATCGGTAGAATATTGGACTAACACAGATGCCTAGTTTCAAGTAGCCAACGGAGAAATCTTTGAAACCAGACTTATTTCCAGACACTCGGTGGGAATAAAATTCTTTCCAGATTGCATCATTTGGTTAAAAGTTTTTGGACGACTTCATGGTGTTCTTATCGGATGGGACATACATGCCAAGGTCGAGAGACTGAGGGTTCTCCCTCATGGGATCGTATATAAACATCAGTTTCAGTCCTTTACTCCTGTTACTAATACGTTTGCTATTTGTGATACTATTGACAAATTCAAACCCATAGATAACATGTTGAAAGAAATGAAACCCGCTTTGGAAAAATGAAGAGTTCTCTGTTAAGCTCCCTTTCAAGCATAATGAGGACATTAATCCAACTAGAGCAACACATCACGGGATGACTCCAAATGATTTTAAGGTTGCACAGGAAAAATGTGCACAACTGTTGCAGCAAGGACTAATCGAGCCAATTGATTCAAGTTGGACTTGTCAAGCCTTTTACGTGAACAAAAGAAATGAGCAAGTCAGAGGTAAGAAAAGGTTAGTCATCGAGTACAAACCTTTAAACCAGTTTTTAAAAGATGATAATTTCAGCTCCCAAGAATTCAAAACCTTTTTACTCATTTGGCGGGAGCAAAATTATTTTCAAAGTTTGATTTAAAAGCTAGTTTTTGGCAATTAGGAATTGCACCTGACGAACGTTACAAAACTGCTTTTTGCATTCGTAATGCTCAGTATCAATGGAAGGTAATGCCACTTGGTCTAAAAGCCCCCTCAATCTTTTAAAAATCCATGACAAAGATATTCTAGCCTATTCTGCATAGTTCCTTGGTTTACATCGATGATATCCTTCTCTTTGCTAAGGATGATGAAGCTCATTTGTTACTAGTAGAACAGTTCTTTAACATCGTCAAAACTCAAGGTATCATGATATTGTAAAAGAAAAGTTCCATCGGCCTTCAAGAAGTCGAATACGTTGGCATGAGAATTACTAATGGCAAAATCCAACCCGATCCTCACCTTGTTGAAACTTTGCCTTCCTTTCCTAATAAAAATCTGTCCGTAAAAGAAATCCAAAAATTCCTTGGCATTGTCAACTACATTAAAACCTTCCTTCCTAACTCAACTAATTATACCAGTTAGTTATCCAAACTCCTAAAAAAGAAACAACCTCCATGGAGTCATGAACAAACCCTAGCCATCCAAGCCCTCAAACAAATGTGTTAGAAACGTCTTCCACTCCATATTAATTCCACAGGTCACAGGATCTTACAGACAGTTGCAAGTCATGAGTCATGGGGAACAATCCTCATTGAAGAGCTCAATGGCCAGAAACATTATTACGGTTATACCAGCGGCCAATTCGAGGATTTAGAGAAACATAATCACACCTCCATCAAGGAGATTGTAGCAATCAAGAATGGGATCAAAAGGTTCAAGTTTCACTTGATTAGCCATGAGTTCATAGTACAGATGGATAATTAATCTTTCCCAAAGATCATGGAATTAAAAAACAAAGCCATTCCTGAACCTCAACTCCTTCGCCTGAAAGATTGGTTCTCCAAATACTAGTTCCAAGTTCAACACATCAAAAGAGAGTCCAATATCCTAGCCGACTTACCATCCAGAACAAAAATTAAACCTTTGCCTACCTTTTTCTTTGGAAGCCTACCCAAACCTATACCCTTCATCTTCACTATCCTAGAATTTTATCCACCTGAACTAGCCCATTGTGAAACAATTGACCAAGTCAAAGCCTATGCCAGAAAGATCGTATTTAAACATCAAGCCTTAACCTGTCGAGAACAAAACCAATTCCATGATGTATCATTCGACCCAAATCAACTCTTCAGCAATAGTATGCATTTTCCTCATGTAGGTAACATGTTTGAAGATAAATTTCGATATCTGTGGACATTAGCAATTTTATGCTATTATGCCATAGAGATCGAGGTACACCACTTCAAAATCTTCTTTGCCAATCCGAATCAGTTTGCTAATACATTGTTATGGCGTTATTTTACTCTCTTTCAGTCCTCTCAGGATTGGTATGAAGACTGTTGTCAGAAAATTCACAATGATCTAGGAAATACATATCAGGTGTATATTGTACACTTAGATTATGTTATGGCAATGTATATGGATTTCTAGAAGACATATTACAAGCCCATGCCCTATCCATGGATCAGCATATGGATCCTGACTAAAGAACCCTTGACCCAACTGTCCATGAACCTAGCTCGTGATGAACTTCTTGTCTACTTAAAATCCAAAAATGCTTCTCCAGGAAAATCACCAAAGTTACAATTATGCAAACCTCTTTCAAGACGACATTCAGCCTGAAGAAGACATTGTTTGGGATGGGTACCTGGCGCACTGGGAAGTTCCACTCTCAGAGGCTTACCATTGGTATCATTAGGTAGAAAAATTTAGTCAAGAGAAGACTCCTCCTTCATGTAGCAAATCGGCAGCTTCAACTCCACACAAGGAGTCCTAGTCATCACTAACAATTCAACCACTCCACAAAGATGAGATTTTGTCTTCGGTCATCTCACAAGAAAGGAAGAAATTTCGACAGTCACAAGAGGAAGGTGCCAGCTTTGTCTTTTATTTATTGAATCATGTATTGTAGTTTTTGTTTTGTCTTGTTATCCTTCATGTGATTGTTGTCTTTATTTTAAATTAGGAATCTTGTTATTTTCCTAGACTAAGAATCTTGTCTTAATTCTAGAATAGGAATGTTGTCTTGTTTTGCAAGAATCAGCTTGTCTTAGAAGCCAGAAGAATCGGCCACTCCTACAAGTTGGACAGAAACTTCAACAGAAAAAGCAGTCAAGTTTGAGTTTATTTTCCTATTAGGTCTTCTATAAGTATTCCTACAGTGTATAACCAAGTCTCTTGTAAAGCCTTTCCTATAAAAAATATCATGAGGGTTTTCTTCAATATGGTGTTCTAAGTCTTCCCTTCTCTCTTGAAATCTTTTTGAATTCCTGAAGGAGTCTATGTCCCAACCAGTATTCCCTAGTTATAGGTGAACTATAACGGCCATGTTAGTAGGCTCAGGCATTATCCTTGAATAGTAAGTTAGAGGAAAAGAGTAACCGCTAGCGAGGGATAGCTATAGAGGAAGAAGTACTTGAGATAAATTGTGTCCGAGTAGTACTTTTCCTGTTGAAATTCCAAATTTGCATTTTTCTAGGTTAAGCTTCATGTGGACAGCCTTCAAGGTCTGGGAAGTCTCCTTGATGTCATCACTAAAATCTTTAGAGGTCCTGGACTTGATTACAATGTCTTCCACGTAGACCTCTATGTTCCTCCTGAGCTGGTTCTTGAACACTTTGTGCATAGCTCACTGGAATTCTGCCGCTGCATTCTTTAGGCCAAACGGCATTTTCGTGTAGCTGTAGGTCCACACTTTTGTGATGAATGAGGTCTTTTCCATGTCCTCCACTTCTATTGGGATTTGTTGGTACCCCTTATATGCATCTGGGAAGCACGGCCACTAACATCCAACCGTCGAGTCCACCATTTGATTGATGCTTGGGAATGGGTAAGAGTCCTATTGAGAAAATTTGTTCAGTGTGGTGAAATCCACACACATTCTAAATGTCACCTCTTTCTTTGGGACCACGACAGGGTTGGCCAGCCATTATAGTTACATTACCTCTTGCAAAATTTCTGCATCAAGAAGAGCTTGGACTTCTCGAGCTATGACTTTGTTTCACATGGGGAAATGGTGCTCTCCTTCTGCTTCACCTGGGTTTGAGCCCGACCTTATGTTTAGCAATCTTTCGGTCCACCCCCTCGAGGTCGCTAGGCTGCTAAGCGAAGACCTTTAGGTACTATTGAAGTTAGTCCACGAGCATCCCTTTGATTTTAGGAGCTAACAATTCTCCTACTTTTATCCTTTTATCAAGGAATTTTGGGTTGAGGAACACCTTTTCTCCTCTTCCAGCTGCCTGAATTCTATAATCGTTATTCCTTTTCTGGAGGTCGATGCAGTTTTCCTTCTCGAGCTTAAACGAGCTCTCTTCATTACCTTCAGTGAGGTAACATTCTGCAGCAAGCTGCCTGTCCTCTTCTGGGACAGTCTAGGTATTTACAACCTGGATTTTCATGTTGTAGTTCAGCAGAGAGATTTCTGCTCTCAGGTCCATGACCAACTCTTATGCCCAAGATTGCATTGTAGGTACCAGGGGGATCAACCACCATCCAATCCAAGACCTCAGTGACATCCTTGCGACTATCACGGACTGTAGTTGAGACTCAAAGAATCCTATCTGAGTGGGTCGTGCAGCCATTAAAGCTTGTCAGAGCCGTGTCCAACCTTATCAATGAGCTCTTGTCTATCCCCATCTAGTTAAATGCTTTCTGGTATAGGACATTCATAGCACTTCTTGTGTCTACCAGTATCTTGTGCACTGGGAAGTCTCTGACCTGGAGAGACACTATTAGGGGTTCAGTGTCTTCCCCTTGAGCTCGTTTTGACCTCTTTCAATGGCGTTTATTTTGCCAACTGGGGCTCATTAGTTGTACGAGACCGCTGGAGGTGGATTGGTAATGCCATTGTTCCTTGCCAGGAACTCTTGTGGGTGGCCCTCCTTGACTAACTTCTCAATATCATGTTTAAGGTCGAAACAATCCTCTGTGAGATGACTGTGGTCCTTGTGGTAGTGGTAGAACTTAGCGGGGTCTCTTTTGGCCACAGGGCTTTTGAGTTGTCTTGGCAGCTTCAAGAGACCACTTTTTTAAATGACCACTAGGATCTCGGCTCGTGAGGTCTTGAGGGGAGTGGTCACAAGGGGGGGGATGGTCTTTCTTTTCTTGTCCGAGGTTCCTCTCTTTGAGTGGAGGTTCTTTCTGTTTCTTTTTGAGGATTGAATGCTCTTTGGTTACCCTTTTTTGTCTTTTTCTGTGGCTGAGGCAAAACCAAGGATCTTTTTCTGGCTCCTCGACCAACCTGAGGGCTACATACCCCCTTTGCAATCCCTATTTGAAGGCAATGATGTAGATGACATCGTTTTTCTGCTCGATTTCCATTGCCTCATCGTTGAAGCTATTGTAGTAGCTTCTTGTACTTTCTCCAAACTTTTGGTTGATGTTGAAGAGGTCATTAATGTCTTTCTCACATCTCGTGCTGCTATGATAGTTTTTCAGGAACAGCTCTTTTAGCTGTGGCTAGCTTGAGATGCTTGCCTTCGGGATACCTTTGAACTAGGACTGGGCCTTCTTGGTCAGTGTTGACTAAAAACCTCTACATTTGACATGGTTGGAGTACTCAAACATCTCCATGTAAGACACATACTCGTCTATATGCTACAGTGGTTCCCCTGTGCCATCATATTTTGCCTCCAAGTATGGGGTTTTAAATCCTGGCGGCATCTGAGCAGTTTGGATATTGTGGACAAATGGCAAACACTCCAAAAGGTCCATATTGCTCTGTATCTCACTCTCTCCATTTCTTTCCTGATTGGCTGGGGGAGTTACTTATTTTAGTGGATTGGGGGCTACCCCTCTTACGTTATTGTTGTTTCAATCAGGCTTCATCGAGGTGGTATCCTTTCTCCAAAAGGAGTTCGTAGCAAGCTTCGTTGCTCTTCAAGAGTAGCATCTTGTCTTTGACCTTGTGACATGGCTACTCAGTTGAGCCTGTCTCTTAGGTCGTAACCCCTTCCATTGCTCAGGGTTTCTCCGAGGTTGGCCATAGGTTGGGTTGCTCCCCTCCGTGGCCTTTCTTGCTCTTGACCTATTTCTTAGCCTGCTTCATTAGGTCGATGGTCATTCCTTGTTTCTAAAGGTAAAGGCCGATCAGGCTGTAGACATCCAGCTTGACCTCGAGGTGGCTATAAGTCTCTTTGGGAAGGCACTATAGCATGTTCCGTGGACATATAATCTTACCTACTAGAAACTCCCTCTAGGGCTGCCACCATTCGTTCCAAGAGGTCTGCTAGAGTCGATATTTGCGTTCTACCAGATCTTTGTGGCTTAGGGTTATTGCCATTGGCAACAGGATTAGGGTGCCCTTGCTCGGGCCTCTTTTGTACAGGTGGAGGGTTTGCTGGGGCCCTCCTAGATGGACGAGACCGTGACGGACGTGGTGGTTCCTGCTAGGCGGCAAAGGTTGGGCTATTACTTTCTGGCAAAAGCGGGGCTTTAGGCACCGCTTCGCTGGTGCGCAATTGCGTCCTACTAGGTGGTCTACCCAGGTACGGTGGTTGAACGCATGTCGGTTGTGATTGAGTCATCGGGCTTTTTTGTTTCTTTGATTTAGGGATGAAAGCTAAGTTTTTTGTATGCGTGCCCACAGACGGCACCAGAAGTGATGGGGCTCAAAAGTGGACTCCGGGTCACCCCAAAACCATGATGATGTCAACGACTGCAACCTGAGAAGAAAGTAATGATTGTCACCGAAGTAGGCTATGCGCATGGAAGAGCTCTGATGCCTAAGTCAATATTTTGAGAGCAATCGAATGTAATTAATTCTTAAAAAGACTGTCCTTCTCCGTAGACTGATTATGATTTGATTATATTTAAAAGAAATCAATTATCTCTTTGATTAGGACTTAGCTTTTACATAATAGTAGGCAATTAGGATAGTTGTGAGATTGTATAGAATCCTGCCAACTGCTCCTAGAATCGTGGAGTTTCTCTTGGTTGGGATATCTTGCCATTCACGTCTCTATCGAGAGCTGCGAGCTGGCTAACCAACCTCTAGACTAACTTTGCAACCTATCTGTGGACATTGAGGGTCTCGGCTATCTCTTCTAGGAGGTTGCACCGAGTGGCCATAGGCTTATAGGGGAAGTTAGGAGTCGTGCACAATTAGTTGTGGCATGGAAGATATGTGGGATAGTTAGAGCTTACCAGGTCGAAGGTCATGGCCTGGTAAGAACTTTCCTGAGCTCACTTTGGAGGTCGATGGTAGCAGGTTGTTGACTTCATGAGTCTGACTTTTAGGTATTGGAGGTTGGGGCCTTCAGCCCATTTTGGTTGACTTTTGTCTGGGTCTTGAACGTTTTTGTTGACTTGTCCGGGTTGCACCCATTTCTCCCATCCTATATGAAAAAGGGAAAATTTAGAAAATTACTAAGGATTGCAAAGTCCCAATTCACTTAAATGATCAAGTTATAAAATCATAAAAGTACTCATCCTTTATTTGTGAAGGGTGTCCAATGATGATATTTGTGAAATTTAGGGGTCTAATTATTATTTTTAGATTTATTTGGAAAGTTTGGTGATATTTAAGAAATCTTAAAAGACCTTATTAATAAATTTGGATTATTTCCCTATTATATATAGGATTGGATCTCAATATTAGGTTTTTGACTGAAGGGAGAAATAGGTACGACCCGGATAGATGTCAACTCAAATGGGCCAAAGGCCCCAACCTTGAATACCTAAAAGTCAGACTTACGAAGTCAACAAGGATAGGTGGGTAGCGACTTGCTACCACCAAACCCCAAGGTCACCAACCTCTTAAATGAGCTCGAGAGAGGCACCACCAGAAATCAGCCCACGACCTGATAATTTCCAACTCGTCTCATACTTCTTCCATGCCATGACTACCACTTGGAGCGACCTCCCAGAAGAGATAGTTGAGGCCCTCGATGTCCACGGGCAGGTCTCAAAATTGGTCCTAAGGTTGGTTAGCGAGCTCGTAGCTCTCGACAGAGACGTGAATGGCAAGATATCTCATCCCAGGGAAACTCCATGGTTCCAGGAGCAGTTGCCGGGATTCCATGATCCCACAACTATCCTAATTGCCTACTGTCACGTAATATCAAAACCCAGATCAGGAAGGTAACTGATCTCTCTTTTATAGGATCGAATGATACACAGAAAAGAAAGGGAACACAATACTATACACAAGAGATAGTCCCTCTGAGAATCAATCACTCCTAATTACTCTTGGAATACTGACTTAGGCATCGGAGCTCTTCCGTGGGGCACTGCCCACCTCTGGTGACTAATGTCTACTTTCTTCTAAGGATGCAGTCAATTGACGTCATCACAGTTTTGGGGTGACCTGGTGTTCAATTTTGAGCCCCATCACTTCCGGCGCCATCTATGGGAATACCAAACAAAAAGCTTAGCCTTTTCCCTGACATAAAACAAATAAAAAAGCCTGATGACTCAATCACCACCTTGCCGAGGCAGACTGCCTCGCAGAATGCAATTGTGCATTGGTGATATAGTGCCATAAATGCCACCATCGTTGCAGCTACCGATAATAATTATCCGGGACTTGCCACTCAATAGGATCAACAGTGGCCAACACAGTCAGGTCCATCCCGAAGGGTCCTAGCCAGCTTACTACCTATGCAAGGAAGGCCTGAATAGAGGCATCCTGGTCCTACTGCCAATAATCCCAGACCACAGTGATCTAGGAGAACACAGATGTTAGTTCCAGCGGATCTCCTGGAATATACGGTGGTAGCCCTAGAGAGGGTATCCGGTAGGCAAGATTATATGTCCGACGGGCACACATTGGAGCCTTCCCGGAGAGATTCACAGCCACCCCGTGGCCAGGCAGAACGGGCACAGCCTAGTCAGCCTCCACCTTCGAAAGCGAGAAATGACCTCGACCTCGTGAAGCAGGTCGAGAGCAAGAAAGGTCCCAGCGGACAAGAACAAGACCCGTGACCGAACTTAGGGAAACCTTGAACAATGGGAAAGGTTATGACCTTAGGAACGGCTCAACCGAGTAGCCATGTCTTGGAGTCAGAGACAAGATCCTAAATAGCAGGGGAGCTAATTACGAATTCCTCTTGGATTACGGATACCACCTCGACGAAGCCTGATCGAAATGATAGGCGATAAAGCTTGAGGGGTAGCCCCCAATCCACTAAGGAGAGCAACTCCCCCAGTCAATCAGGAGCAACAGAGCAATGTGGATCTTACCGATCCTTGACTGTTTGAAAATAGCATCCGCACCGTACGGATGCCACCAAGATTCAAAGCCCCTCACCTAGGGGAGAAATATGATGGTACAGGGGAGCCTCAATAGCACATTGATGAATATGTCTCCTACATGGAGATGTTTGAGTACCCCGACCACATGAAGTGCAAAGCCTTCTAGTCGACATTGACCAAAAAGGCCCAGTCCCTGTTCAAAGGCATCCCTAAAGCAAGCATCTCAAGTTGGACACAACTTAAAGAGTTGTTCCTAAAAAACAATTAAGGCAGCACGAGGTGCGAGAAGGATATCAACGATCTCTTTACCATTAAACAGAATGTCGGAGAAAGCACCTGAAGCTACTATAGTTATTTCAACGATGAGGTAGTTGAGATTGAGCATAAAAATGATGCCATTTATATCACTACTTTCAAACAAGGTTTGTAAGGGGGTGATGGAGATCATGGAGCATACATGGCATAGGGTAATTCATGGAAGCTACCAAATGAGGAGATGAGAAGATTAGTGTTCAATTCCAAAGAAGATGGAGCTTCAAGGGATGATTCAATGAATGGAATGAAGATTTACAAGATGAAGAAGTTGATTCATGCATA
>JAOXNR010001032.1:0-10384 GCA_028571225.1 Parsonsia alboflavescens
AGTCAGGCCAATATGTTCAATATATCACGGCCGAGTGAGTAGGTTTAATAAATTAGTAGAGATTAAGCATAGGCATCTTTGACAAAATTACAAGAAATAAACATCTAGAAAATATCCACATTTCGCACCGGTGGAAACCTCTGTTCAATTTATTCCTCCAGTCAACCATGTGCTTATTAATGATTATTATTATATAATTAATGACAGAAGTAGCGGAATAATGAAAATGGTCCCGTGATTTATATAAATAAATAAATATATATATATATATATATTATATATATATTTATATATAAAGTTTGTTACGTCATGATGATCGATATGAGAAGAATACACGATTTCAATGGTGATGTAACTGGAACTCTTATCCAAGATGATCGGATCGGACTTTGATTAGATCATCGTGTGAGCTATTAAAGGAGCCTACAAAGATCGAAATCTTCACTCGAATTAGTGTGTTTCAATATCTCGCTCCAATGCTAAAGTCAAGTATTGAGAGAAAAAGAATGCAAATTACTGTAAATTGCAGAAAAAGAAAGAGAAAGAAGATTTCTGTTTATCTGATTGTGAATCCCTTTTATAGATTACTAAGTTGTCCGTGTTCATTCTCATGTAGGATTGGTTGTAGAGTCTTTGTTATGTTATAATTGATAAATCCTTATCCTATTTTATATAGTAGTGATAAATATAAACTGAATAGGATTTGTGTATTTATATATTATAAGTATATCTAAAAACTAACTAAATAAAATAAATGAGACTTAGAGTATTAATATACCATAAGCATCTCTACAAAATAAATAAATAAATAAACAAAAGAGGTTTAGTATATTTATATACTATAAGCATCTCTTCAAAATAATTAAATAAATAAATCGAAGCATTTAGTGTATTTATACACTATAAGCATATAAAAAATTTGAACAAAACGGGGAATATCTGAGTGTTTGATTTGTATGCATATAGAGCGGAACGTGAGAGAGTGTGATGTGATGTAAAAAGATGTAATGTATTTTGTGACTACGTGATTTGTGTAATCACGTGTTGTGCTTTGTGGTCGTTGCCACTTTTAAAAATGTTGCGAACTAGTGTGAATGTAATATAGTATTATTCGGCCTATGTAATTCAGTCTTTCATGAATGAGGTCTTTAGACCTAGGAATCAACCAAATTTTTGACCTTGCAAATGTGGAATTTAAGCTTTGGATTCAGCCAATGTTTCGGCCTTGTGAATGAAGAATGTCAACTTAGGAATCAACCAATGTTTCGGCTTTGTGACTGAAAATTTTAAACTCAGAAAGCGGCCAATGTGTCAGCCTTGCTAATGAATTTAAACTTATAAATTGGCCAGAGTTTCAACCTTGTGATTGAAATTTAAACTTTTGAATCGACCAATGTTTTGCCCTTGTAAATGAATTTAAACTTATGAATCTGTCAATGTTCCGGCCTTGTATACTAAAAATTTAAACTTCATAAATCGATCAATATTCCAGCCATGTGTATGAAAAATTTAAACTTCATGAATCTGCCCATGTTTTGGCCTTGTGAATGAAAAATTTAAACTTCATGACTCGATCAATGTTTTGACCTTGGAACAGTCTGGATTTATCATTGGAAGAAACTTTTAGATGCATCATCGTATGAACATTCTGTGTTGACTAACTTTATACCGAATGTGTATTAGATAACTTTGTGTCAAATTTGTATTAGCTAACTGTGTGTTAAATGTATATCAGCTAACTTTGTCTAAATGTGTATCGACTAACAATGTACTAAAGATTGAGAACTTTATTAATTGTAATATACCAAATAAAAAGATACTATGGAATGGTAAAAAAACAAAAGAAAAGAAAAGAATCAAGGATAAAACTTCATAAGGTTTTACGCATTCCAAGAACAAGCAATTTGTTGATCATCCATATCCTTTAGCCGATACATTTCCATTATCCTTATCAACTATGTACGGCCCTTCTCAAGTGGGGTCAAGCTTCTTTGTGGAGTCTTGTCAACTAACTTCATTCTTCCACAGTACCAAATCACCTAGTCGAATAAGTGTTTATCTTTACCCTCTTATGCAAGTATGCGATTAACTGTCTTTTGTATAATCTCTCTTTAACCGCTATCTTATCTCTTGTGTGTTCCAGAAGATTAAAGTTTTCGACTAACTATGAGGAGTTGGACTCAATATCAAAATATTCCAGCTATATTGAAGGACAACTAATTTCTACTAGAACCAATGCATTTGTGTTGAAACATAAGTTGAACGGTGATTCCTCTGCTCTGGAATTTGCCGTTGTCCTATATGACCATAACGCGTTAGGTAAATCATCTGCCCATTATGCTTTAGCTTGATCCAAACGTTTCTTTAGACCTTGAACAATTATTCTATTAGTTACTTCTGTAAGTCCATTCATCTGTGAATAGCCGACAGATGTAAATCGATGTTCAGTGTGTAATTCTTGGTAGAAATCTTGGAACTCGTGTGCTTAGAATTGAGTTCTATTGTCTGTTTATCAAAATTGTGGGTATGCCAAAACGTGTAATGACATCTTCATAGAAGAACTCTTTTACCTTTCAGGCTGTGATTGATGCTAACCGGTTAGCTTCTACCTATTTTGTGAAATGATCCACTGCAAGCACTAAATATTTGCGGCCTTTTGAAGCCTTTGGGAATAGACTAACCAAATCCATGCCTCATTGACAAAAAGGAATGGAATTGCTCAGAGAATCTAGCTCAAATGTTGGAAAGTGATGCAAATTGTCATGGATTTGACACTTTTGGCAAGATTTCACCAAATCTACAACATCGGCTTCCATACTCTGCCAAAAATATCCAACTCTTATCACTTTCCATGTAAGGGTATGAGAGCCGATGTATGCAATACAAATACCCTCATGAATCTCTCGAAGTATATAGTTTCCTTCGTTCGTCGAAACACCCTTAAGCAACGACTATGAGAATGCTTGCTAGTACAAATGGTCCTTAATGAGGATGTAACATGAAGCCTTTGTTTTTACATCTTTTGCTTTAGCTAGATCTTTAGGCAATATGCTAGCTTGAATGTGTTGTGTGAATGGTGTCATCCAACTTTCATCAACATTGATATAGAAAATATCTGCATTGTCGATGGATTTCCTATCCAAAGGTTTGATCTACATACCATCTATGTGATCGCCTGGATAAGGTATCGGCTATTGTATTGTCCTTTCTCAAAATGTGCTCGATCTTGATGTATTTGAAAAGTTTGAAAAGCCTTTGTGATTCAGCCATGTACTTTTTCATGTTCTCGTCACGTGCTTCATATTCACCATTTACTTATGCGACAACTGCCTGACTATCAGTTTGAACCACCAAGTTGTCGATATGTAATGACTCGGCTACTTTTAACCCAACTATTCAAATTCATTATTGTTGAGTTGAAAATTGTATTTCAATGCATAAGGAAAAGGCCCCTCTGTTCTTTCCGGCTGCTAACCCATCTACATTCAACTAGTTGTCAGCATTTTTTCAAAAGATTCTATGGTACCAACATGTTATCATCCATTCGAGTTGTGGTGTATTCCACTAGGAAATTGGCTAGTATCAATGCTTTTACGACTTTTCGTGGGTGGAATTGAGGTCGAACTTAGAAATTTCGATTGCCCAATTCATCAATCAGCCAGCTGTATCTAGCCTATGTAATATGTTCCAGATAGGAGCATTTGTTAGAATTGTAATTATGTATGACTGGAAATACGGCTTCAATTGCCTTGCGACTAGAATGAGGGATAAAGCATGTTTTTCCATGGAAGAATATCGAGATTCAGCTCCTTGCAAAAGAGGCTTGTGTAATATGTCGACTTGATGTGTGGGCCACGTTCGATGTATAAAACTGAGCTAACGGCCGAATCGGTGATGGCCATGTATAAAAATAGAACTACACCCAATGTTGGGGCCACTAATGTAGCCTGTGAAGCCAAATGTACTTTTAATTTTTCAAAAGCATGTTGACATTCCTTATTCCAAATGAAAGGCTTGGGTTTTTTGAGTACTTGGTAAAAGGGTATTATTGCCTTCTCGCCTGACATGGCTAAAAATCGATTGAGGGTACCAATTTGGCTTGTGAGCCACTGTAATTCTTTCAATGTTGATGGCTGCTTCATGTCCAATATTCCCTTGATCTTTGTGGGATTTGCCTCAATACCGCGATTGGAAATCATGAATCCCAAAAATTTGCCTGCTTCAATTCCAAAAGAACATTTTTGTGGATTCAACTTCAAATCATGGTGCGCCATTATTATAATTGCTTCATCCAAATCAACCAATATGTCGACCGATTTATTGGACTTGACTAGAATATCATCAATGTAAGCCTCTATGTTTCGGCCCATCTGATCTGCAAACGTGCGATTGATCATGTCTCGGAAGTTGGCTCCTACAGTCTTCAAGCCAAAAGGCATTCTAGTGTAGCAGTATAGGCAGGTTGGTGCACGGAAAGAAGTTTTGTCCTCGTCTTGTTTTTTCATCTAGATTTGATGATATAACTTGTGTGCATCGGGGAAACAAAGAAGGGAGTATCCAGCCGTGGCATCCACCATTTAATCAATTCGTGGAAATGGAAAAGGCTTCTTTGGTATAGCCTTATTCAAACTTGAGGAATTAATACAGACTTTCCATTTACCATTCGGCTTTGGCATAATCACTGGGTTGGACAACCAAGAAGGGAAGTCGACTCTCAAAATTATCCCTGCTTGGAGTAACTCCTGTACTTCTTTTTTGTAAAGCTCCCTTCTTCACCAGTGCGACATACCTTTGTCCTTGTATCACTGGTTTAACCTGGGATAGAATTCATGTCATTGTTCCCCCATGCAAAAATCTTCTTGTACCTTGTCAACAACTTTATTAACTCCTTCTTAAGCTTAAAAGAAAGGTATCGACCAACTTGGAGAGATTGCCATCATATAACAAGTATGAGCAACTTGTGTGTCTCCTTTTATGTAAAATGTCCTACCATCAACTGGCATGATGATTGAGTTGTAAAAAGTGCTGAGATTTGCTTTCATCATGTTCAATCCAGACCTTCCCCAAATAATGTTGTATGACGATAGGGAATCCACAACAACGAATTTTATGTTTTTGGTTTAAACTCAACCTATGGGTGCCCAATGAACTAGTAATTTAATTGTACCCAGCGCATATGTCGTTACTCCTGAGAAACCAATCAAGCTAATTCAGCCTACTTCAATTGTTTCATCTTTCAGCCAGATCTTTCGGAAAGCCTTATAGTTTATAGTATGTTAGCCGAACTGCCAGTGTCTATCAATACTCTTTTCACAGTACAATGGACCAAAATAAAGATACGAAAACCGGATAATCGTCATGGACGATAGATCCCTTTAACTTCTTTGTGGGATGTATTTTGTTGATCCCAAAGATCATGTTAACCATCTTTGATCCCTCTGGCTGAGTAATCGAAACTTGTGGATTCTGCTGTTGTGGCATGGATCTTTGACAAAGATTAACGAACTTTGTCAAATAACCTTTCTGCATCACTGTTTCGATTTCTCTCTTCAAGCAGTGACAATCGTCTGTAACATGGCCTGGCTCTTTATAGTAATGGCAATATTTATCCATACTGCGTTTCTCCATCGGTACATTCATAGGCCTTAGGGGTTGTAATATCCCCAAATGTTCCACCTTCTTTAAAATGACAGACTATGATGTGTTCAACGGTGTATATCTAACCGATTATCTACTCCTATGGCAGTTTTGTTCATAAGGACGTGGCGGCCGAGAACTTGTCTGTGCGGGAGGATTTAAAGCTCCAACTGTTGCAGGTACCATTGGTGGTGGGTAATGCATATTGATAGACATTTTAGATGGTGTGGAATTCGAAAGGTTCTAATAAGTATTCGCCGAATATGACTATTGACTGTATGAGAGTACCCTATTCAGCTGGTGTGATGGTATCAATCGTCGATATGTAGAAATACCAAAGGAGGTACCTTGTTGTCTCGGATTGAAAGTTCTCTGTGGTTGATAAGTGGTTCCCATTGATCGATTTTTGTACTTATCCACGTGGTATCCTTGGGCCCGCATCTCTTTCTTGTGAGCCTCATCCTTGTTCTGGTTTACCTTATCACCTTCAATCCATTTGCAAACCCTGTCAAGGAGCTCTTGAACTATTTCAGCTGCTAATTGTCAATGTGTGAGAATATATTCCTAGAGCAATGGCGTTACAGAAAGCTTCGATGTATGTTTGCTTTGAATAACTCTCCACCTTCGTGGGCTCATCTTTGAATCTTTTGAGAAAATTTGCCAATGTCTCAGTTGGATACTGTTGAAGGTTGTGCAAGTGAGCTGAGGCCTTCTTGGGGGCACACCTTGCCCTGAAATTTTGCAAGAACATCTCACCCATTTGTGTGAATGATATGATGGATTTCTCTAGAATGGAAGATTACCACTCCAAGCCTATCGCTGCTAACGAATTTCCAAAACATCTGCGTAGCGCCATATTGTTGGCCTTATGCATGGTCATCAATATCGTGTATTATGTCAAGTGTTCCTCCGGATCTGTGGTTCCCCGATGCTTATCCATCAGAGGTGGTTTAAAACCTTTTGGAAACTCTGTGTTCTGATACTCTTCACATATTGGAATTTTTACTTGTACGTTCCACTTGGATACCCACCTCGGATCCTTGGTCTGGCCGATATTATCCAGTTGTTCCTTTATATACTTGATGTCCTTTTGTAATTCTAGATCTTGTGCCTGGGGTTGGTTAGAAAGAGTCATTATCGATCCTTGCAGATAATGACTTTGTTGCCCAGGATTTTGAAAAACTGGTGGAATGACATGATAAAACTGAGGAGATTCCTAACATTGGGGTGGTTCCACTGCTTGTGTGATGTTCTGTGCAGGCATCATTTGTTGATCGATACCAAGTATTGGTTGATTTCCATACAGTTGTGATTTTGTCTTTGATACCTCCACAGGTATCTGCTGGTTCCTACTCGACGATGTGTGTTTTTTTGATTCCTTTATGGGTATTAGCTGCTTCCTAGGCGACAGTGTTTGTGTTTTGGACACCACTGCTTCTGGCCTTTTCTGCTATGATTTCAATCTTTTTACGTTTTCAAGTCTCTCTCTTTCTTTAGACTCTTCTGAAAACATATATTTTCTTGCTTGGTAATTGAGGTATTCTTTGAATTCATTCCTGAGTTTGCTAAACTCAGCATGTTCGGCAGCATATTTCTCAACCGCTTTCCACCATTGCTGATCAATGTCAGTGTGTCGAATATACGGACTTGATGATGCAAAATTGCTAGAAGAAGCTTCAGAATCTTCTTCTCCATGATTGTGTTGTTCAGGTTGTTTTGAAGTTGTTGGGAATTGGAAGAAACCAAGGGCTTAGATCTGGAAGCTTATCTCGACATTGGGACCAAGATACTTCTGCGTTTCCAACAATATTACTCTTGATAATTGGATTGTCGCTTTTCCCATTGCCATTATTGGTATGCAAATCTCCTTGAGGATTCGTGGATGGCTATATGTGAGAGTTTTTGTGAACAGAAAGGAGAGATCTGGGTGAGGAACGGTTTGCACCAAATGATGTAGTCAAAACTCTTACTGAAGGGGTCGGATTGGATTCCGACTAGATCAATGTGTGAGTCGTTGAAGGAACTTGAAAGGATCGAAATCTTCCGCTTCGATGCTAAAGTCAGATATTGAGAGAGGGAGAATGCAAATTGCTGTAAAGTGCGGAAGAGAGAAAGAGAGAAGATATATATTTATCTGATTGTGAAACTCTTTTATAGATTACTAAGTTATCCGTGTTCATTCCCATATAGGATTGGTTGTAAAATCCTTGTTATTTTATAATTGGTAAATCCTAATCCTATTTCATATTGTAGTGATAAATATAAACTAAATAGGATATTTATATTTATATAATATAAGTATATTTAAAATTAAATAAATAAAATAAAAGAGACTCAGTATATTTATACACTAAATGGGAAGAACTCCGATGACAAGAAAAAAGAAGGCGTGGTAAACCTGACGTCGTTGTTGGAAAAACTTCACGAATAATATGCAAGACAATTGTTCGAGAAAATTGAAAATAGTCCCAATTTCCCTATAGATACTGTTATGTAAATTAATAGAAGGAAAATCATTAATTCAAGTCTCATCTCAGTCCTCATACCCGATTCTCACCAACATGAATAATTGTTACCTAAACTTTCCTTTACCAACCCCAGGGCTCACAATCAGGTAATGCTACAATCGGGTGACGGCGTGTAGGGGTGGATTCAATATGGGGTAAGTTAAATCTTGGTTTAGCTCCACTCAATTATCTATATCTATACCTTCTATATATAATAGCAACGGGTTATATCCTAGGCTTTTGATAAGTGCTGAAGCAAGGGATTGATAAGTGGTGTTGAATATATTTATTTATATATATATATATATATATATATATATATATGGATTTGATACAATGTGTACCCGGTCGGTGTGCGCCTGTGTGTGCAAACTGAAACGACATTGTTTTGGTTTTTTTTTTTTTTTGAAAACTCGTCAATGAAACGACGTCGTTTGGCCTTGGTTTTGAAAAAAATAAAATAAAATTGCAGAGCTAAGCCAAGCAGTGCGAACGGTGTGATAGAAACAGGCAGCGAGAACGACGGCAAGAAATGGTGCAAATTTGGGGATAACCAGAGGTGCAAGGGGTGGGTGCAGAGAAACTTTGATGGTGGCGGTGCGAGGGTGCTGGGATGGCGTGTTAGAGCGAGGGTGGAGGCGATGGCAGTAGGTGGTGGGAGAGGCACCGTTGCCGGTGCTCGCTCTGCTTTGGTTGTCGATGCCATCGTTTGCAAGCTCACATCTGAAAAATTTTTTTTCTTTCTTTTTTGAAACTGGATAAAACAACGTGGTGGCGATGGCAATAGGTGGTGGGGGAGGAGCCATTGCCGGTGCTCGCTCTGCTCTGGTTGTCATCGCCATCGTTCTGCTAGCTTAGATCTGAATTTTTTTTTTTTTTGAAATGGGACAAAACGATGTCTTTTTGTGACATCGTACACAAATTCGATGTGCGATGCAGTATACACTATCAATTCTATATATATGTATTAATATTATTGATTGGCATTAAGTATTAAAAAATAAAATAATGAAAGATTCAATAAATTGTGAAAAAGATAAAAAACAGAATAATGGAATATTATAATATTTTAAAGGTTAAAATGTCATTAACTTAATATATAATATGATTTGCAAATATCCAGAACAATGTAACGAGAAGTAATATGATTCTCAATGACATCAGCGCTGCCGGATCCTCCTGCAAAATCACCCTGGTCCAGAAAATCCATCTCCTCTTCTTTATTCACGACATCGGATATTACATCTCAAACCATTCCCCTGAAATCACCACAAAATTATAACGGTGAACCTGCATTCTATCGCTAAGAGATTGTTGATGCTATTCGAGGTGTTAGACAGATTGAACAAGCGGGAAGATTTGAAGCAATGATTTGGTGGAATCCGAGATACTTTCAGAAGTTTAGCTGCTGTAGGTGGTGTGGTGCAGACTGGAGAGGGCCTCTTTTTGAGAGGTTTCTCTCATTTTCATTGAAGTTGAGGCTCGTGCATTACTCCTGGGGCTTCGAGTTTGTTGTGAATTTGGCTGGTTCAATGTGATTATTCAGTTAGATTCGAAGGTGATTGTAGACATTTTGAATTCCAAGACTTCTTAATCCATGGCATATCCATCATTTACTTGGGGAAATTCGGGGGACTTTTAGCTCGAGGATCTTTTCAAATTGTTCATAGGGAAAGTAATCATGTTGCTGATTTTTTAGCCAACTTAGGTTGCTTCTCAAAGAGAGATTCTTCTTTTGATAATTTTTCTTGTCTACCTTCTTATGTCAATGGTCTTTGTTCACTAGATAGGTTGAGGACTCCTATCAGAGTTTTTTAATTTAACTGCATTTTGTATTCTTCATGCATATTTTTCTTTTCTTGTCTTAAGTGGATTTGTTCCTATATCTCACGGAGTAAGGCTCATTACGTCTTCTCTGTTATATTCTTTTATGTATTTTATTTGATTCTAATAAATAGGTAGGGATTTGTCAAATCTCCCACCTATCAAAGGCGGTCTCCCCCCCTGCCCCCCAACCCCCCAAAAAAATCAAGAACAATAAATCATGAATTAAAAATATTTTTAGAATTTTTTTTTAATAATACAAAGTTTATACATAAGTATTCTTTATTTTTAAAATTTTTTTTTAAAAAAATATAATAAGATGGGTAATGGATTAAGGGATGAATTTATTTTTCTCGAATAAATTTTTTATTTTTATATGTTTGGATAATTAAAAGGCTTAGATTTTCAATACATGG
>JAOXNR010001033.1:0-10383 GCA_028571225.1 Parsonsia alboflavescens
TAAAGGATTATTTTTAATCCTGTAATAACTACAGAAAAAGAAATAACGATTCTGAAACCCTAGAAGAAGGGAACAGATGTAATTTTTCTCTCTGCAGAAAATTACAGGCAGTCTGTTTTCTTGGTATTGTTCTCGATCTCATCTATTTATGTGAGAGAAAATTTTTTTAAATCCTAGGACTCTGGATTCGGGATCCGGTTCCCCTTCAAATAATACACCTTGTTGTCAGAATCTTGATATGTGAGAGACCCAAGGATTTCTTCAGTTTGAAGATAAGGGGTATTTGGATACAAGAAGGATTGGTTGTGCGAGTCTCGACCATGGGAAGTTCAATAGAAAGGGAATTACTACTGATGGGAGAAACGGGCATGACCGGATAAATTGACCTAAACGGGCTCAAGCCCCGACATGAATACCTAAAAGTCAGACTCACGAATCAGGAGGAAAGGTTGGCAGAGACCTCTACCCACTACCCTCCTTGGTCACCAACCTTAAAGTGAGCTTAGGAGAAGTCTCACCGAACCACAACCTTCGACCTGGTGAGTTCCAATCCATCTCATACATCTTCCATGCGATGACTAAATGTCTGCCACTCCTAGCACACTCTATGAACCTATAATCACTCATTGCAACCTTCTAAAAAGAATAGTGGAGACCTTCGACATCCACACATAGGTTGCGAAGTTGGTCTAAAGGTTGCTAGTGAGCTTGTAGCTCTCGCCCAAATATGTGCATGGCAAGTTATCCAAACTTAGGGAAACTCCTCGATTCTAGGAGCAATTGGCTGGATTTGATATGATCTCACAATTATCGTAATTGCCTACTGTCAAGTAATTGAAGAGCCATGATCAAAGAGGTAACTTATTATTCGATATATATTACCGAAACACATACAGTCCACGAGACAAGACAGATTGATTTAATTCGACTCTAAGATTACTCTCTGAAAATATTAACTTAGGCATCGAAGCTATCCCCAGGGCGACAGCACACTCTGGTGACCTACTCCTTTTCTCCTAAGGTTCTGGTTGCAAACGTCATCATGGCTCGGGGTGACCCGGAGACCATTTCCGAGTTCCATCACTTCCGGCACCATCTGTGGGAACGAAGCATTCTAAAGTCTAGCTTTCTTCCCTATACACAAAACAAAACAATCAAGGATTGTGATCACTTGATCGCAACCAATGCGTGTTCAACCACCACGTCGTGGCAGTCCACCCGACAAAACATAACTACGCATTGGAGAAGTAGGCTTGAAGACCTGGCCCCAATGGATTATAATAATAATAATCCAGGGCCAGTTGATCACCAGGAACAATCGAGACCAATGCGGTCTGGGCCGTCCTAGAGAATCCTGGTGAACCCTCTACCCGAGCATGAGAGGGAAGGACAGAGACACCCTGACCAGAGCAACATTGGCAACAACCCCAGACCATAGAGATCGGGGGAAGTCAGGTGTTTGTTCCAGTCAACCTCTTAGAACACATGGTGGCTGGCCTAGAAGGAATCTTGGTTAGAAGAGATTAAATGTCAACAGGTCGTACTCTTGTACCATCTCAGAGGGCGACATAACTACCTCGAGATCAATGGGGCTACATACAACCTGACCAACCCCTACCTTCAGAAGCCCTAAGCAACAGAAAAGGGTTTTGAGAGAAAGAGTCCCACTCCTAGCCAACTTGAGAGAAACCCTGAGCAACGGAAAGGGTTTTGACCTAAGAGACAGACTCATCCGGGCTGGTATTTCATGAGGTCAATGTCAAGAAACCAGTCCTGATGAGCAGAGAAGCTCACTAAGAACTCCTCCTGGAGAAAGGATACCTCCTCGAAGTAGCTCGATTGAAAGGAAGGGCAACGAGCTCGAGGGGTAGCCCCGAATCCACTAAGAAGAGTGACTCTCCCAACAAATCAAGTGAAAAATCGAAGCCTTCGCCATTTGTCCAAAGTGTTGACTTGTCAGAGCCTTCGCCATTTGTCCAAAGTACCATAAGTGGAGGCAAAGCATGACGGCATAAGGGAACCGTTGCAACATATAAATGAATACGTTTCCTGTGTGAAAATGTTTGAGTATGCGGACCAAGAAAGCGCAGTCCCGGTTCAAAAGAATTCCAGAGGGAAGTATCTTGAGCTGGACACAATTGATGGAGCTATTTTTGCAGAACTATCAAAGCAGCAAAATGTGTGAAAAAGACATCAACGATCTGTTCAATATCAGCAGAAGTTTGGTGAGAGCACCAGGAGCTACTATAGTCATTCTAATGACGAGGTAGTGGTAATTGAGCAAAAGAGTGATGTTATTTACATCATTGAATTCAAGCAAGGATTGCAAGGGGGTTATGTAGCTTTTAGCCTAGTAGAAGAGCCAATAAAGACCTTTAAGGAGCTACATACACTCCTCGAGAAGTTAATAAAGGTTGAAGAAATGGTGGTCCAGAAGTAGACTCCTGGGTTTGCCTCAGCCACTAAGAAAGAGAATAAGGGGAGCCCAAAGAGTCCACAGTCATCAAAACGAGACAGGAAGGATCCTCATTCAAAAGGAGAAACTTCAGATAAAGTAGAGAAAAACCATTCCGGACTTGGTGTCAACTCCCCTGATGATCTCATAGGCGGAAATACCAGTGGTCATGGAAAAGAAGATAAAGGTTTTGGCCAGCTTATGTAGGACTACTTTGACCTTAAACAAGAAAATGAGAGGCTGGTCAAGGAGGGCCTCTTGTAAGAATTCCT
The DNA here is from genome assembly GCA_028571225.1 of Parsonsia alboflavescens. Classification (NCBI taxonomy): domain Eukaryota; kingdom Viridiplantae; phylum Streptophyta; class Magnoliopsida; order Gentianales; family Apocynaceae; genus Parsonsia; species Parsonsia alboflavescens. The sequence goes on from JAOXNR010001033.1 coordinate 2,728, forward strand.
AGCTTTGTATACAGGCCTAGCAAATCCATCTCCTGCAGCTACAAAGCACCAGCGACCTTCGGTCGGAGAGATAAACTCTATAGAAAGAAAGTGAAGTGGGCTCAGAGAGAAGATTTTGAACCCTTAATGGTGTCATTCCAAATTGTAGACTTCTTAGTATGCAAGATACTGGTTGACACTAGGAGTGTAGTGAACGTCTTGTACAAAAAGGCATTCGATCAAATGGGGAGAGATAAAAGCTTGCTGATAAAGTTAAACACTGCCCTAACCAGCTTTAATGGAAGCACAACCTATGCTGAGGGAATTCTACGAGTTCCAACCGTAATCTATGTAGATGGCAGGTGGGTCACTGAGGTCATGGACTGGTTAGTGGTTGACTCTTCCTAATCTTATAATGCAATTATGGGAAGGAGAGGAGTCATGAACCTAAAATCGAAAATCTCCTTGCTGAGCCACTACATGAATATCCAAGTTGGAGAAACCTGGATCATCCTAGAAGGAGACAAACAGCTGACCACAGAATGCTACCTAGCTGAAAGTAATACAGAGACCTCGGCTTTCCCCGAGTAGGAAGATTTCATCAACATTCCTAATAGGAATGATGAATTTAGAATCCAGGCTGCCAATAAAGGAGAAAAGTTTTTCTGAACTTGGAATTTAATGAGAAAGGGATCAAGATAGGCGAACATTTACCTTCCAAGATTAAAGGGAAGCTCGTTGACTCGCTGCAAGAATACTTGAAAGTCTTTATCTGGCGACCTACCAACCTTGAAGGGATTGACAAGAGAATAGCAGAGCACAAGGTCGGGCTTAAAAAAGGAGTCAAACTAGCAAAGCAAAAGAAAAAGACCTTTGCTCCAAAGAAAAGTCCAAGCTCTTCTTCCCGAATGGTTGGCCAATCCAATGGTTGTGCCAAAGAAGGAACGAACGTGGAGGATGTGTGTGAATTTCACCACAATAAATAAATACTACCAGAAGGACTCATACGCATTCCCAAGCATCGATGAAGTGGTAGACTGAACAGTAGGTTACCAATGGCTGTATTTCCAAGATGCCTACAAGGGTTATCACCAAATTCCAATGGCACTAGAAGATATGGAGAAGACCTCATTCATCATAGAGGTCGGGACCTACTGCTACACCAAGATGCCATTCGATATGAAGAATGTAGGAGCAGAATTCTGGCGAGCTACACACAAAGTTTTCAAGAAGCAGCTCGAGAGGAACATTAAGGTCTATCTAGATGATATTGTGATCAAGTCTAAAACTTTCCAGACATTAAATGCTGCTCATATGAGCTCAACAATGAAAACTGTACCTTCGGAGTTTGAGCGGGTAAATTCCTAGGTTTCATGATATCAGAACTAGGCATTGATGATAATCCTGATAAAATAAAAGCAGCACTGGACATGGAACCTCCTAGAAACATTAAGGAGGTCCAGAGTCAAAGGAGAAAAATGGCAGCATTAGGATGCTTCATTAGCAAGATGGCTGACAAAGGAGAGAAGCTTTATGACATCTTGAAAAAGCTGAAAGACTTCAAGTGGACTGAAGATTGCCAAACAGCTTTCAGCAAATTGAAAGACATTTTGGGAAAGGCTCCACAACTTGTCTCCTCGAGGTCGGAAGAAGAAATCTAGATGTATTTAACTACAACAATGAAGGCAGTTAGGTCGGTGCTGCTAGTAGAAAGGTCAGGTTTACAGTTTCCAATTTATTATGTAAGCCGTTTGCTCCAAGGTCCTGAAATTAGATATTCAGACCTCAAAAAGTTCTTGTACTTCATTGTTATTACTTCAAGGAAACTTAACCTTTATTTTGAAGCTTACCTGATAAGAGTATTAACTAATTGCCACTAAAACAAGCTCTGGCGAAACCCAAGCTAACGGGCTGGATAATGAAGTGGTCGCTTGAGCTCTCGGGATATCAAATTGAACTTGAGCCAAGGAAAGCTATCAAAACTCAAGTTCTCTCAGACTTTGTAGAAAAATGCACAAGAGTTCCGCCGGAGCTCACAAGCACCTGTAAAATTAATATCTGGACCATGTACATAGATGGTTCCACAGAAAAGGAAAATTCAAGTACAGGAATTGTACTGATCAGCCCCGAGGGAGTGAGAATCCCTTACTCTGTGCAGTACAACTTCCCAACCTCTAATAATGAATCTGAATATGAAGCTCTCTTAGGAGGTCTAATACTTGTAAGAGCTCTAAAAGTGTGAAAAATTGCATGCCAAAACTGATTCACAAGTCATAGCCAGCCAATTCGCTGGAAAATACGAAGCAAGGGAGGAGAACATGATTAAATATCTCAAACAAGTAAGAGATATAACATCCAAACTTGAGTATTTCCTCATTGAGCAAATACCTAGAGAGCAAAATTCAGAGGCGGACGCACTATCTAAAGTCTACCGGGAGCTCGCGGGGACAAATGCCGAGCTATTGGTAGAGCAGTTGCACTCTCCCTGCATAAATCAATAGGAGGACTTGCTAGGCAGATTGGAGATACAGAGTCTACAAATTCATTAAAGATGGTGACCTTCCACAAGACTCCAAACAAGCTTGCCAAATTCGGACATGGGCACTTCGTTATGTCCTAATAGGAGATGATGACGTATATAAGAGGTTGTATACATGACCATTACTCAAATGCCTAGGCAAGGAAGAGGGAGAATACGTCACAGAAGAGGTTCATAGTGGAATATGTGGATCACATATAGGTGCAAAAATCATCACAATGAAAATACTAAGGATAGGGTATTATTGGCCTTTGATGGTTTCAGACATTGAAAAGCTCACATAAAAATGAACGAGTTGCCAATTGCATGGGAACAAGTCACATGTACAGCCAACAAGGTATCAATCCATCAACTCGTCGATTCCTTTTGACATCTGGGGAACCGACATATTAGGACCTTTCTCCAAGGGTGTGTGGGGGGGGGGGTGTTCAATTCCTGATTATGGCAGTATAATAATGCACCAGATGGGTTGAAGTCGAGACAATGGCAATAACTTCCTTGCCAAAGGTACAATCCTTTGTATGGAGGAACATTGTATGCAGATTCGGGATTCCCAAAGCTATTATCTCGGATAATGGATGGTAGTTTATAGGCGATCCATTCAAGACTTTTTGTGAAAACTTGAATATAGAACAGAGGTTGACCTTTGTAGCCTATCCTCAAGCGAACGGACTATCCAAGGTCACAAACAGAACCATTTTGGAATGTCTCAAGAAAAGGCTCACCGAGCTCGAGAAGGAAGGTCGCAAGCCTTCTTGGCCCGAAGAAATTCCTGGTATCTTATGGGCATACAGAACCACACCTAGGAAAGCTACTGGAGAAACACCATTCAGTCTATGCTTCGGTGCAGAAGTCGTAATGCCAGTCGAGGTTCGAATGAAGTAATTAAGATTGATTGAATATGATTCAGTCTTAAACGCGGGGGAGAGAAGGGTAGACCTCAACCTCCTTGAATAAGTTAGAAATAAAGCTATGGAAGATGATAGAAGATGTAAAAGGGAAGTCACAAATTTTTTCAACCATAAGGTGAAAGAAAAACATTTCATAGTTGGAGAAATGGCCCTCAAGAGGTCGCATGTTGGAAAACAAGGACTACTAACCAACTTGCAAGAAAGTTGGGAAGGACTGTACATAATTCAAGAAATTCACAAAGGAGGAAGCTATAAGCTCTCTGATCTCGAAGGAAGACAACTCCTAAGACCTTGGAATGTTTGTCATCTAAAGATATTCTATACCTAAGACTTCTTAGAACTTTCCAGACCTCGCCTTGTTATATAGCTTGGGAAATTATCTAAAAAGAGCTCTCTGAGTAGCAAGGAAACCTCGACAACTTCCTCAGTTTAGTTTGAGCAAAGTGCATATGAAATTTCATAGGCATAAATAAAAGATAAGATTGCAGAACTTATTGAGATCTTATTCATCTTATTTGCCTAAGTTTCAAAGCCATTCAAGATTATTATGCAAGTTCTAAGTGTTGAAACAAAAGCAGCAAAGATACTTTGGGAAATCTTTGATTCATAAAAAGGAAAAAATATTCAATACAAGGATCAGAAATATAAGCTCAAAAGGCCGAGCATTGTATATTACAAAGATGAAGATCAAAGATGACGAAAGAACCCATTCTATTACAAACTTAGTCTTCATCATCATCATCCCTTGGAGCCTCTAGCGAGCTCGGCAATGCCTTTTCCTCCACAGCTATCTGTTGGCCAGCGACATCTGAGGGACCTGCAGAGTAATAGTTAATATTCACAGATTGAGGTCTACTCGGGGATAGAAGATTGGCTAGAAAAAGATCGAGTACCTTATCGTAATCAACAAGTTGGGGATAAAAGGGATAATGTGTAATTAAATCTACATAGCCATTCATAACTATACCTTCAAGTCAAGCAAACGCCTTAGGGGGAATATCGTGGGCTACCCTCTTAACAGTCTCAGCTTTGGCAAGAGCATCCACAGGCTCTTTCCCCTTCTCAAAGGGGCCCTCATATGTTTGGCCGACCTTAGTCAAGACCGCAGCTAAGAGGACCTCCTCCTGCAAGGTCAGATCTAGACCTTTTTTCTCCCATAGGAAAGGGACGACCAACTCCAGGTGATATCCTCGTTAAGCTCCCAGAGCTTATCTATGATGTCCATATACAGCCCCATCATCTAAGGTTGCAGCAATGACTCCACATAATCTTGGAAGGCTAGGATCTAATCGAGCTTAGTTAGGGATAGATTTCCATCCTCATCACGTATGGCCTAGCAGTCCCCCAATTAAGCCTCGAGCTCCTGGATGTGATCCTTCTATTTGTTATCGAGCTCGAACAGCTGTTCGCACTTCTTGGCAACCTCTTCAAGGGTTGGGGCCGTCATCAGATTTCGGGGCTTTGGAGTCGGTTATGTTCTTTTTACACTCCCCCAGAAGGTCGCTCACAGCCGAATAGGAGGCATTGGCTTTCTTAGCAAAGACAGTGAGTTCTACATTTTCCTTTGCAAGCCGAGCCCTCTCATTATGGAGCTCGGAGACCATTGTAGAAAACTCCTGGTCCTTCTTCACCCTCTCCATCTGTCTCCTTAGTCGCTCGACTAAGAAAACATCGTTCTGCAAAAAAAAAGAGAGGAAGAAAAATTAGTACTCAAGAAGAATTGATATAGAAACAACTACAAAAAATGCAGAAATTAAAAAAGCTTATAGTAGTGTAGAGGGAGGGGGAATATCGGTCCAACTAATTGTCGATGAGCGGCCGGTAGACATCCCAGTAGTCCAGAGGCTTACATTACATCAAAAAGGATTGGGAGTGTAGCCATTCGAACAATGAGTCCGAAGACTCCATAGCAAGGTCAACGACCCATCTTGGGTCTCCTCATCAGTGTGGGAGAATAAGGACAGATTCCCCAGCCTCTTCAGAGTCTTAGCGGCCTCTGTGGTTGCACAGCCACTGAAGTCCATCCCTTGCTTCGTGGTCGCTGGAGTTTTCCCCTTCCTCGACTAGGTCGAAGGAAGCATTTTCTCCAGTGATGTCGATTCGGAAGAAGGGGAAGAAGATGAAATAACAATTTTTGTTGGCCTTTCAGAAGCCAGCAGAGAAGCAACTTTAGCATTCCGCTTCAGGGTGGTTAAAGTACGGCTACCATGACAATCTTTTGCTCTAGGTCTGGGGGATTGGGATCCTGAAGGAAGACACCCAGAGGATAGAGTGGCAATGGTAGCGGTAGCAGGAGCAGCGGAGGGGGCACCAACAGCATCGCCAAGGCCGCCGGTAGGAGCTCAGAAGGCCAATGAGCCTCCCGGCTAATCTTGCTAAGCGTAGGTGGTTGACTTCAGTAGCCATATGGTCCTCATTGTTGCCAAAAAAAAGAGGATAAAAAGCAGTAATAGTGTGCTAAAAAGTTAAAGAAGACTTATTTTTTTAAAAAAAAATGATGAAGAAATTCCCTACTAGTGGGAAGAAGTCAAATAGCTCTCCTAAGGGAAGGGAGGTCACGATATGCTCTACTCCCTAATCCAGCAGAACGAAGATACTGGACAGTCCTAACCGACTGGGTACATCTGACCTTCTCAACGTTGGAGCAAGCCAGGTTAATCAAAAAAGTTCTATAAATCCTGCTCACCAGCCAGGATAGGGAGACCATTATAAAAGGTCTTGTTCAAATTCTAGTCCGAGTAGGGCTCAGATTGGACCAAATTATAAGGAAGTTTGGCGAAGAAGAAAGAATCCTTGCAATCCCCATCGGAGGATTGGAAGGGACCTACTAGTTTGTACATATTATTAAATTGAAGGTACATATTATTCGGTGCCGAGGAGACACCGACCTTGAAGAAACATCTAAAGAGCACCAGAGAAATTGGAATTCTGTAGAGATGACAGGTTGAGATGAACAGGACTATAGTTTGCATAGTGTTGGGAACGAGCTGTGCTATGGTGAAACTCCTAAAATGGACAATGTCAAAAAATATAGGGTGCAAGTAAGGCAGAAGAATTCCCTTTCTGAGGTTGGTTAAGTGAAGGACTATGTGTCCAACACGACTCTCAGACACCCTAGGAGCAACTATACCCTCCCTATTTAAACCCCTCTGGCCACTGATCTGAAAAATCTCAGAGGGACCTTAGGAAGAAGACATAGAAAAGACCTCCAATTCCGAGGGGTGATAAACTTTTCTGGTCACTTGGGGAGCTCTAGAAGTGATTGGAGGCAAATAAAACACCTCCTTTTTTGTGTTTATGGGAGGGAAAGGAATAGAAACCTCTTCAGAAAGGAGAGAAGGGGTACTAGATGAACATAGTTTGGTTGAGGAAGATGACTCGGGGAGAGACACAAAAGACATTTTTTCTTCGAAGATTGGAAAGATGAGACTTTTTTCCAAAAGCAGTAAAGGGAAGAGAAAAGAGAACTCACTCATTAATTCCTGAGAGATTAAGAAAGGAGGTGTTCTTAACCCTGAGATACTAGCCTGCCACAAGGAAGAAAAAGAAAATGGAGTTTAGGAAGGAAGCAGATGATGTTGCAAAAAAGAATTTTGTGAGCAAGACAATAGTTTAGGTAAATACTAAAATCTTCAAACGCCACCTAATTTATATGTGATAAGGAGTCCTTTGGGTTGCTAAAAGGATCTGGAAAGCTGAAACCCAAGGCAACTACTAAAACTGATGAGGCACGTCACCTCCAAAACTAGCCTTTACAGAAAAACGATGACACCTTCAGAGGTCACAACTCAAAGATGGTAATTTAGGCCCCATGACCTTCGAGCTAGCTGGGCCTAAAGAGGGGTCATGATGGGAGAAATGGGCACGACCCGGATAAACAAACCAAAATGGGCTCAAGCCCCAACTTGAATACCTAAAAGTCAAACTCATGAGTCAAGAGGAAAGGTGGGCAGCAACCTCTACGCACCGACCTACCAGGTCACCGACCTTCAAGTTCACCGACCTTAAAGTGAGCTTAGGCGAGGTCTCACTAAACTACGACCTTTGACCCGGTGAGCTCCAATCCAATGTTTTGTGGACCGGACCGGACCGGCCGGTCCAACCGGTCCGGTTCAAGAGAAAAAACCGGTGGTATTTTATCAAACCGGAAAGAACCGGCCGGTTTGGTATTGAACCGGTCGGTTTTTATTTTAAAAACTTTTGGGACTAAATTAATAAAATTAAAAA
>JAOXNR010001034.1:0-10383 GCA_028571225.1 Parsonsia alboflavescens
TCTTCAAACCGGGTATCGTTCTCAAACTCCAATGTGAGAAAATTTTTTAAAATCCTGGGACTTCGGATTCGTTTCCTAGTGGATTCGGGATCCGATTCCCTTCAGATACAACTTAGAGGCAAATGGGTCATTTTCTCATTGTTGCGGCTATCTAATGCCCGAAAGAATCTTAGGAGCAAAACGGTCATCATTGACTTGTGCTCCGAGTTTTTTGGCTTGCCGCACCATTACCAAGCCATGCCTGGTTACTCAGACATAATGGTGCACTGAAGTGGCACATAGGGGCAAAATGGTAATTTGTGACTCATATGGGCTTATTAAGCCTTGGGGAACAACTTAGGGGTAAAATGGACATTTTCTCACTATTGGGACCATATAATGCCTAAAAGAATCTTAGGGGCAAAATGGTCATTAGTGACTTGTGCTCCAAGTTTCGTGGCTTGTCGCACCATTACCAATTCATGCTCGGTCACTCGGACATAATGGAGCACCAAAGTGCTACATAGGGGCAAAATGGTCATTTGTGACTCGTATGGGTTTATTAAGGTCAAGGTACAACTTAGGGGTAACATGGTCATTTTCTCACTCGTGCGGCCATTTAATGCCCGAAAGGGTTAAATCATTCAGTAGTGAATTGTGCTGCAAGTTTCGTGATTTGCCTCACCATTACTTTGCCTTGCTCGGTGACTCGGACATGATTGTCTACCGTAGTGCTACAATGGGACAAAACGATCATTTGTGACTCATCTGGGCTTATAAAGCCCGGGATACAACTTTGGGGTAAAATGGTCATTTTCTCACTCATGCAGCCATGTAATGCCTGAAATGAATGATAGGAACAAAACAGTCATCAGTGACTTGTGCTCCGAGTGTCGTGGCATGCTGCACCATTATCGAGCCATGCTCCGTGATTCAGACATAATGGTTCTCCGAAGTGCCGCATAGGGGAAAAAGGTCATTTGTGACTCGTTTGGGCTTATTAAGCCCAGGATACAACTTAGAGGCAAATGTGTCATTTTCTCATTGTTGCGACGATCAAATCCCCGAAAGAATCTTAGGAGCAAAACGGTCATCAGTGACTTGTGCTCCGAGTTTTGTGGCTTGCCGCACCATTACCTAGCCATGCTTGGTTACTCGGACATAATGGTGCACTGAAGTGGCACATAGGGGCAAAACGGTCATTTGTGACTCATATGGGCTTATTAAGCCCCAAGCTACAACTTAGGGGTAAAATGGACATTTTCTCACTATCGCGGAAATATAATGCTCGAAAGAATGTTAGGGGCAAAACTGTCATTGGTGACTTATGCTCCAAGTTTCAAGACTTGTCGAAGTGCACCGACATTGTGGTGCACCGAAGTGCTGCATAGGGAAAAAAATGGTCATTTATGACTTGTACGGGCCAAATAAGCCCGGGGTACAATTTAGGGGTAAAAGGGACATTTTCTCACTTGTGCAACCATCTAATACCCGAAGGAATCTTAGGGGCAAAACAGTCAGTAGTGACTTGTGATCCAAATTTTGTGATTTGCCGCTCCATTACCTTGCCATGCTCGGTGACTCGAACAAAATGGTGTAACGAAGTGCCACATAGGGGCAATACGGTCATTTGTGACCCGTTTGGGCTCATTAAGCCCGTGGTACAACTTAGGGGAAAAACATTCATTTGCTCACTCATGCCACCATGTAATGCTTGAAATGAATGATTGGAGTAAAATGGTCATTAGTGACTTATACTCCAAGTTTAGTGATTTGCCGCACCATTACCTTGCCATGCTTGATGACTCGGACATAATGGTGTCCCGTAGTGCAGCATATGGGCTTATTAAGCCCTGGCTACAACTTAGGGGCAAAATCTTCATTTGCTCACTCGTGTGGCCATATAATGCCCGAAATGAATGATAGGAACAAAACGGTCATTAGTGACTTGTGCTTCGAGTTTCGTGGCTTTTGACATCATTACCGAGCCATGCATCGTGACTCGAACATAATGGTTCATTGAAGTGCCACATAGGGGAAAAGCGATCATTTTTGACTCATTTGGGCTTATTAAGCCCGGGGAGCAACTTAGAGGTAAAATGGTCATTTTCTCACTCATGCGGCCATATAATGCCCAAAATGAATGATAGGAACAAAACGGTCATTAGTGACTTGGGCTTTGAGTGTCGTGGCTTTTCTCAGCATTACCAAGCCATGCACCGTGACTCGAACATAATGGTTCGCTGAAGTGCTGGATGGGGGAAAAAGGGTCATTTTTGACTCGTTTGGGCTTATTAAGCCCAGGGTACAACTTTGGGGTAAAATGGTCATTTTCTCACTTATGCGGCCATCTAATGCCTGAAATAATCTTAGGGGTAAAACAATCAATATTGACTTGTGCTCCAAGATTTGTGATTTGCTGCACCATTAGCTTACCATGCTCTGTGACTCAGACATAATGGTGTACTGCAGTACCGCATAGGGGCAAAATGGTCATTTGTGACTCGTATGGGCTTATTAAGCCCTAGGTACAACTTAGGGGGTAAAATGATCATTTTCTCACTCGTGCGACCGTAAAATGCCCAAAATGAATGATGGGAACAAAACGGTTATTAGTGACTTGTTCTCCGAGTTTCGTTTGTCACCGCACCATTACTGAGCCATGGTCCGTGACTCGGACACAATGGTTCACCGAAGTGCCGCATAGGGGCAAAAACGTCATTTGTGACTCGTATGGGCTTAATATGCCTGGGATACAACTTTGGGGTAAAATGGACATTTTCGCATCCGTGCGACCAACTAATGCCTGAAAGAATCTTAGAAGCAAAATGATCATTAGTGACTTGTGCTTCGATTTTCGTGCCTTGTTGCACGATTACCTAGTCATGCCCAGTTAGTCGGACATAATGGTGCACTGAAGTGGTGCATAGGGGCATAACGGTCATTTGTGACTCACATGGGTTTATTAAGCCCTGGGCTACAACTTGGGGGTAAATTGGACTTTTTCTCACTATTGCGGCCGTATAGTGCCCAAAAGAATCTTAGGGGAAAAATGGTCCTTGGTGCCTTGTGCTCTAAGTTTTGTGGCTTGCTGCACCATTACCAAGCCAAGCTCGATCACTCGGACTTAATGGTGCACCGAAGTGCTGCATCGGAAAAAAACCATCATTTGTGACTCGTATGGGCTTAATAAACCCGGGGTACAACTTAGGGGTAAAATGGACATTTTCTCACTCATGCGGCCATCTAATACCCGAAAGACTCTTAGGGGCAAAACAGTCAGTGGTGGCTTTTGCTTGAAGTTTCATGATTTGCCACTCCCTTACCTTGCCATGGTCGGTAAGTCGGACATAACGGTGTAACGAAGTGCCATATAGGGGCAAAACGGTCATTTGTGACTCATTTGGGCTCATTAAGCCCCGAGGTACAACTTAGGGGAAAAATGGTCATTTTCTCACTCATGTCGCCATATGTTTGAACGAAATGAATGATAGCAGCAAAACGGTCATTAGTGACCTGTGGACCGAGTTTCGCTGCTTGTTGGACCATTACCAAGCCATGCTCGGTAACTCGGACATAATGGTGCATCGAAGTGCTGTATAGGGATGACATAATGGTCATTTGTGACTCGTAAGGGCTTATTAAGTCCGGGGTATAGCTTAGGGGTGAAATGGTCATTTTCTAACTCGTGCGGCCATCTATTCCCTAAAAGAATCTTAGGGGTAAAATGGTCAGTAGTGACTTGCGCTCCAAGTGTCGTGATTTGCTAGACCATTACCTTGCCATGCTCGGTCACTCGGACATAATGGTGTACCACAGTGCTGCATAGGGGCAAAAGAGTCATTTGTGACTCGTATGGGCTTATTAAGTCCTGAGTACAAGCTAGTGGTAAAATGGTCAATTTCTCACTCATGCGGCCATATAATGCCCGAAATCAGTGATAGGAACAAAACGGGCATTAGTGACCTGCGCTCCAAGTTTCATGATTTGCCGCACCATTACCTTGCCAGCCTCTGTCACTCGTACATAATGGTGAACCGTAGTGCCGCATAGGGGCAAAACGGTCTTTTGGGACTCATATAAGCTTATTAAGCCCTAAGTACAACTTAGTGACAATTTTCATTTTCTCACTCGTGGGGCCATATAATGCACGAAATGAATGATAGGAACAAAACGATCATTATGATTGTGCTCTAAGTTTAGGGAATTGCCACACCATTACCTTGCCATGCTTGGTGACTCGGACATAATGGTGTACCATAGTGCAATATATGGACTTACTAAGCCCTGGCTACAACTTAGGCACAAAATGGTCATTTTCTCACTCGTGCGGCTGAAATGAATGATAGGAACAAAACGGTCATTAGTGTCTTGTGCCCCGAGATTTGTGGCTTTCTGCACCATTATCGAGCCATGCACCGTGACTTGAACATAATGGTTCACCAAAGTGCCGCACAGGGGAAAAACTGTCATTTTTGACTCATTTGAGCTTATTAAGCCCAAGGTGCAACTTAGGGGTAAAATGGTCAATTTGTCACACGTGCAACCATTTAATGCCCGAAAGATTCTTTTTAGCAAAACGGTCATAAGTGACTTGTGCTCCATGTTTTGTGGCTCGCCGCACCATTATGAAGCCATGCCCGGTTACTCAGACATAATGGTGCACTGAAATGGTGCATAGGGGCAAAACGGTCATTTGTAACTCGTATGGGCTTATTAAGCCCGGGGTACAACTTAGGGCTAAAATGGTCACTTTCTCACTCATTTGGCCATCTAATGCCTTGAAGAATCTTAGGGGCAAAACAGTCAGTAGTGACCTATGCTCCAAGATTCGTGATTTGTCGCACTATTACCTTGCCATGCTTGGTGACTCGGACATAATGGTGTACCGCAGTGCTGCAAAGGGGCAAAACTGTAATTTGTGACTTGTATGTTCTTATCAAGCCCTAGGTACAACTTAGGGGTAAATGATCATTTTCTCACTTGTGCGGCCATATAATGCTCGAAAAGAATGATAGGGACAAAACGGTTATTAGTGACTTGTTCTTCGAGTTTTGTGGCCTGCCGTACCATTACCGAGCCGTCCTCTGTGACTCGGACATAATGGTTCACCGAAGAGCTACATAGGGGTAAAACGGTGATTTGTGAGTCGTATGGACTTAATAAGCCCGAGATACTACTTAGGGGTGTAATGGTCATTTTCTCACTTGTACGGCCATAAAATGCCCGAAATGAATTATTGGAACAAAACGGTCATTGGTGACTTGCGCTCCAAGGTTTGTGATTTGCCATACTATTACCTTGCCATGCTCCGTGACTCGGACATAAAGGTGTATCGCAGTGCCGTATAGGGGCAAAACAATCTTTTGTGACTCGTATATGCTTATTAAGCGCTGAGTTCAACTTTGTGATAAATGATCATTTTCTCACTTGTGCTGCCATATAATGCCTGAAATGAACGATAGGAACAAAACGGTCATTAGTGGCTTGTGCTGCAAGTTTAGTAATTTGCCATGCTCGGTGACGCGGACATTGTACCGTGGTGCAACATATCAGATTAATAAGGCCTGGCTAAAAATTAGGGGCAAAATGGTCATTTTCTCACTCGTGCTGCCATTTAATGCCTGAAATGGATCAAAGGAGACAACGGTCATTAGTGACTTGTGCTCCAAGTTTCATCACATGCAGCACCACTACGTAGCCATGCTTGGTGACTTGGACGTAATGGTGCACCGAAGTGCCGCAACTGGGTAAAACGATTATTTGTGATTCGTATAGGCTCATTAAGCCCCAGGGTACAACTTAGGGGTATAACGGTCAGCTTCTCACTTGTGATTCCGTATAATGCCCGAAAGAATCATTGGGGCAAAACGGTCATGAGTGACTTGTAATCCAACTTTCGTGGCTTGTCCCACCTTTACCTAGCCATGCTCGGTGTGTCGGACATAATAGTGCACCGAAGTGACGCATGGCTTGCTGGACCATTACCTAGCGATGCTCGGTGTGTTGGACATAGTGGTGCACTGAAGTGCCGCATAGGGGCAAAACAGACATTAGGGACCTGCAATCCAAGTTTCGTGGCGTGCCACACCATTACCGAGCCATGCCCCGTGACTCGGACATAATGGTTCACCAAAGTGCCTCATAGGGGCAAAAAGGTCATTTGTGACTCATACGGGCTTATGAAGCTCGGGATGCAACTTCGGGTTAAAATGGTTATTTTTTCACTCATGCTGCCATCTAATGCCTGAAAGAATCTTAGGAGCAAAGCTATCAATGGTGACGTGCTCCGAGTTTCGTGGCTCGCCGCATCGTCACCTTGCCATGCTTGATGACTCAGACATAATGGTGTACGGCAATGCCCCATAGAGGCAAAATGGTCATTTGTGACTCGTATGGTCTTATTAAGCCCTGGGCACAACTTAGGGGTAAAATGGACATTTTCTCACTCATGCGGCGATATAATGTCCAAAATGAATGATAGGAACAAAACGGTTATTCGTGACTTGTTCTATGAGTTTCGTTGCTTGCACCATTACCGAGCAGTGCTTCGTGACAGGGACATAATGGTTCACCATGTGGCATAGGGGCTAAATGGTCATTTGTGACTCGGATGGGATTAATAAGCCCGGGAAACAACTTTGGGGTATAATGGTCATTTTCTCACTCGTGCGCCCATCAAATGCCCAAAAGAATCTTAGGAGCAAAACGGTGATTAGTGACTTGTGCTTTGAGTTTCGTGGCTTGTCGAACCATTACCTAGCAGAACCCGGTTGCTTGGACATATTGGTGCATTGAAGTGGTGCATAAGGGCAAAATAGTCATTTGTGACTCATATGGGCTTATTAAGCCCTGGGTACAACTTAGGGGTAAAATGGTCATTTTCTCGCTCGTGCGGCCAAATAATGCCTGAAATGAATGATAGGAACAAAACGGTCAGTAGTGACTTGTGCTAGGAGTTTCATGGCTAGCCGCATCATTACCGAGCCATACTACATGTCTCAAACATAATGGTTCACTAAGGTGCCACATAGGGGAAAAATGGTCATTTGTGACTCATCTAGGCTTACTAAGCTCGAGGTACAACTTAGGGGTAAACTGGTCATTTTCTCACTCTTGAGGCCATCTAATGCCTCAAAGAATCTTAGGGTTAAAAAGGTAAATAGTGACTTATGCTCCAAGTTTTGTGATTTGCCACACCATTATCTTGCCATGCTCGGTGACTCGAACAAAATGGTGTACCAGAGTGCTACATAGGGGCAAAAGGGTCATTTGTTACTCGTATGGGCTTATTAAGCCCCAAGGTACCACTTAGGGGTAAAATGGTCATTTTCTCACTCGTTCAGCCATATAATGCTCGAAATGAATGATAGGAACAAAATGGTCATTAGTGACCTGTGGTTCGAGTTTCGTGGCTTGTCACACCATTACAGGGCCATGCTCCGTGTCTCAGACGTAATGGTTCATCGAAGTGCTACATAAGTGTCTCGGACATATGGGCTTATTAAACCCCGATGTACAACTTAGGGATAAAATGGTTATTTTCTCTCTTGTGCGGCCGTGTACTGCACGAAAGGGATCAGAGGAGCAAAATCGTCATTAGTGTGTTATGCTCCAGGTTTCGTCACTTGTTGATCCATTACATAGCCACGCTTAGTGACTCGGACGTAATGGTGCACTGAAGTGCCGCAAAGGGGCAAAACGATCATTTGTAACTCATATGGGCTCATTGAGCCCAGGGGTAACTCTTATGAGTAAAATGGTCATTTTCTCACTCGTGCAGCCATATAATGCCCGAAAGAATCTTAGGGGCAAAATGGTCACTATTGATTTGTAATAAAAGTTTCGTGGCTTGCCACACAATTACCTAGCAATGCTCAGTGAGTCAGACGTAATGGTGCACCGAAGTGTCGCATAGGGGCAACATAGTTATTTGTGACTCGTACAGTCTTATTAGGCCCCAGGGCACCACTAAAATGGTCATTTTCTCACTCGTGCGGCCTTGTAATGCCTGTAATGGATCAAAGGAGCAAGTCGGTCATTAATGACTTACTCTCCAAGTTTCGTCACTTGCTACAGCACTATGTAGCCACACTTGGTGACTCACATGTAATCGTGCACCAAAGTGATGCAAAGGGGCAAAACGGTCATTTGTGGCTTTTGTGGGCTCATTAAGCCCCGGGGTACAACTTAGGGGTAAAATGGTCATTTTCTAACTCGTGAGGCCATATAATACCCGAAAGAATCGTAGGGGCAAAACGATCTTTAGTGACTTGTAATCCAAGGTTCTTGGCTTGCCGCTCCATTTCCTAGCCATGTTCGGTGAGTCGAACATAATAGTGCACCGAAGTGTCGCATAATGGCAAAACGGTCCTTTGTGATTCGTATGGGCATATTAAGCCATGGCGTACAACTTAGGGCTAAAATGGGCATTTCCTCTCTATTGCGGCCATATAATGCTCGAAAGAATTTGAGGGGCAAAACGATCATTAGTGACTTGTAATCCAAGTTTCGTGGCTTGACGCACCATGCTCCGTGACTCGGACATAGTGATTAACTGAAGTGCCGCATAGGGACAGAAAGGTCATTTGTGACTCGTATGGGTTTATTAAGCCTCAGGGCACAACTTAGGGGTAAAATGGTCATTTTCTCACTCTTGCGGCCATCTAATGCCTGTAAGAATCTTAGTAGCAAAAACGGTCATTAGTGACTTGTGCTCCGAGTTTCGTGGCTTGTCGAACAATTCCTTAGCCATGCCTGGTTACTCGGACATAATGGAGCACTAAAGTGGCGCATAGGGGCAAAATCGTCATTTGTGACTCATATGAGCTTCTTAAGCCTCGGGGAACAACTTAGGGGTAAACTGGACATTTTCTCACTATTGCGGCCATATAATGCGCGAAGGAATCTTAGGGGTAAAATTGTTATTAGTGACTTGTGCTCCAAGTTTCGTGGCTTGCCTCACCATTACCAATCCATGCTCGATCACTCGGACATAATGGTGCACCGAAGTGCAGCATAGGGGCAAAACAGTCATTTGTGACTCATATGGGGTTTCTAAGCCCTAGGTTCAACTAAGGGGTAAAATGGTCATTTTCTCACTCGTGCGGCCATATAATGCCTGAAATGAATGAAAGAAACAAAACAGTCACTAGTAACTTGTGCTCTGAGTTTCGTGGCTTGCCGCACCATTACCGAGCCGTGCACCATGACTCAAACATAATGTCTCACCAAAGTGAAGCATAGGGGAAAAACATTCATTTGTGACTTGTATGGGCCTTATTAAGCCTAAGGTATGACTTAGAGGTAAATTGGTCATTTTCTCACCCGTGCAGCCATCTAATGCCTGAAAGGATCTTAGGGTTAAAACGGTCAGTAGTGACTTATGTTCCAAGTTTCATGATTTGCCTTGCCATGCTTAGTGACTCGGACATCATGGTGTACCGCAGTGCCACATAGGTGTACCGTAGTGCCACATAGGTGCAAAATGGTCATTTGTGACTTGTGTATTCTAATTAAGCCCCGGGGTACAACTTCGGGGTAAAATGATCATTTTCTCACTCGCGCAGCCAAATAATGCCCGAAATGAATGAT
Organism: Parsonsia alboflavescens; assembly: GCA_028571225.1. Taxonomy (NCBI): domain Eukaryota; kingdom Viridiplantae; phylum Streptophyta; class Magnoliopsida; order Gentianales; family Apocynaceae; genus Parsonsia; species Parsonsia alboflavescens. The sequence goes on from JAOXNR010001034.1 coordinate 9,574, forward strand.
AGGAACAAAACGGTCACTAGCGACTTGTGCAAGGAGTTTAGTGGCTTGCCGCACCATTACCGAGCCATGCTCCGTGACTCGGACATAATGGTTCACCGAAGTGTCGCATATGGGAAAAACGGTCATTTGTGACTCGTATGGGAATATTAAGGCCGGGGTACAACTTACGGGTAAAATGGTCATTTTCTCGCTCGTGCGGCCATCTAATGGCTGAAAGAATCGTAGGGTTAAAACGGTCAGTAGTGACTTGTGCTCCATTACTTTGCCATGCTCGGTGACTCGGACATGATGGTCTACCGCAGAGTTGCATAGGGGTAAAACGGTCACTTGTGACTCGCATGGGCTTATTAAGCCTCGGGGTACAACTTAGGGGTAAAATGTGAAGGGGAAATTTACCTCAAATCCACAGAGAAACGAGATCCAAATCCCAATTTTTTTAAGAAAAAGGTTTACACACAAATGTGAGATGAAACATACCTTTTGATGTCTTGAACTGCAGATCTGTCTAATGAGACGATCGAGATCTACTAGACTTAAAGTCTTCTAATCTATTCCATATGAACAGTTTGGGTGAACAGACGGGAATAGGAAAAATGGAATCTTATTGTATTGTAGAGTGGCGGCTGTGGAATAACGAACAGACGTACTGGAATTTTCTTTTCAGAAAATCACGTCTGTTCTGAAAAGTTGGGTTCTGGAAAAAAAAATCTTGACCTAATTCCTAGAAATAATGGGATATAAATAATCCTAAAATAACCTAATTAGAAGTTGGGCTTCTATGGGCCATGACCCAATAAGCCTCAATTTAAT
>JAOXNR010001035.1:0-10381 GCA_028571225.1 Parsonsia alboflavescens
CCCCACCCTAACCACCAACACCACCACCAAAAAAAACGAAAAAAAGAAAGATTAATTCTGAATGTAAAATTGGAATTTGAATACAGGCCAGTTAATTATATCTAATGGAAATTGAGCTTTTTGATAGTATGATAGACACAAGAATGTTTTGTATATCTTTCCTCTCTGTCATCTTTCTTCTGATTGTATAATCAAAATTTTCTTGATGTATTTAGGAGGATATCATCATGAGTTTGCGAAGTAGATTGGACATTCTGTGTGATGAGGCCGACCAACAGTCAGAATCAATAATTGAGAGTGACGAGGAACCAAGTCGCCATGGGTCAGCTGAAAAATCCGTTCCAAATCTTGAACTGCGATTGCTGAGGTAGGCTGTGATTCTCGATTGATGTTTGTTACTGACTTTATAAGTGGAAGGACAAAGTAATATAACTCTCGCAATTGAGGATTCAGCTTTTCTTGTGATAATTATGTGTGGTGCCTTTCTTACTGGTCTTTAGTACTTATTTCCTTTACTGAAAAATATGTTTTCGTTGAAGAAAGAGTCGAGTACATGGAATCAGAAAGTAAATACTGGAGCACAATACATGCTTTGCTTGACCAATTCACTCTTTGATTCACCTTTTACTTATTTCCTTTACTGAAAAATAAGTTTTCGTTGAAGAAAGAGCCTATGGAACCTGGAATCGGAAAGTAAATATTGGGGCACAATTTATGCTTCGCTTGACGAATTCACTTTTTGATTCATCTTTTTTTTGGGTTTTCCAGTTGATACTATTATGCTGTTTCACTCTATTACATATATTCTGCCTCCTGATAATTCTGGAAGCAGATTCCTTAGCACTGAACTTTTTCCTTCTGTTTATAATCAGAAAAGGTTGCAGTTTGCTATTTCCCCGAAGAGTATTTGTTCAATGGCTTGGGAGTATGCACCTCTGTGATTATATTCAACCATCTGAAACTATTGAGGTTTGGACGTAAACTCTATTGCCAAGAATGTCTTGTTGAACTACAGACAAAGAAAAGAAAGAAACATGCCTTTTGATTCTTCATGTAAGGGTGAAAGAGGGTTGAAAAAAGGCTTTGCATCGTATCTAGAAAATTCTTTCCATTGTGAACTTTGCTGATAGGTGGTTTGGATCATCAGAATTTTGCCATTTTCTTACTCCTATGATCATTCCCATGGTGGAATAATAGAACTAACAGCTGATTTAAGTTCTTTTAAATGAAGCTTCCCTTAAGTTCTATCTGATCCCAGTAACAAAATAATATGGATTACCTAATGAAGTACTTGCCAGATTTCTAACTTTTCTGGCGTTTCGTTTTTTGTTTAACTCAGTTTTCTTCTTTTTTTTTTTGACAAGGAGTACAATGGCTTGATTTGTTTCCTAACTCACAGATTCCATTCTTAAATCTCAGACACCGATGAGTTTTAGCTTTTATCGCAAAAATTAAGGAGTGCCTTTGACTTTAATGGTAGTGTTGTTAGATGTAAATCCATTAAACTAATTAAGTTGTCAGTGTGATTTTAAATTAAGAATACTCAATAGGCTTATTTACATTGGTAGTCCTTTTTATCTTGTCAAGATTGCTCAGACAGAATGGAATTCCTGTGCGTTGAGCTATAATTTGATTATTAATTTTTTAGTTATTTTTCATGAATATATGCTTCCGCTTCTGTCCTTATCTCTCTTTAGTTTACCTTTGAGCCTCTGGGTTAGTGGACATGTTTTGCTTAATATTTGCAGGTCCTCAAAGATCATCTTTTGGAGCTTATGTCCATGGAAGCTCCAAAAGATGCTTCAACAATTTTGGAGCCTGAATTTGAGAACCCCATTTTAAAAGCTTCAGTAACTAAGTCTTTTTGGGACGTGGCTGGTCACTTATCTGTCGAATCCAGTCCAGGCAACTCAGTCTCAAAAAACAGTGAGAAAGCAAGAAGCCAGGGAACAGAACGGATGGCTGCCAGATCCCCTGAGTTCAATGTTATTGCAGCTGTTCTTGTTCTAATAATATCCCTTGTGGTAGGTTTGGTTTTGTTTGCTTTAAGATCATAACAGCAGGAGTTGATTCCAAATTTTTGAAGGTTTATATATGAGGATGCTCTGTCAAATATCACACACTGCCGCCATTAAACTCATGAGCAAATTGGAAGAAACTAGATGGTTGTTTTTTCAGAATTTTCAAACCGGGAAGATATTTTATTAGTCGTGAATTGTGATGTTTTGAAGGGACAATGGACCCCTCTGTGTGAATTAAAACGACGAACTTTTGAAATATGTGTAATTTATATCCGTGATTAATTATTTGTACTAGAACCTATGACTTCTTGAAGCTACTCTACCAAATGAGTAAATCCTGTTTGGGAGCTGAATTGCTAGTGTTAAGTTGTTTTGTGTTGTAATAATAATAATAATTGTGTTAATCAAACAAGTATCAACAAGGTTGATCCAGGCTACGGCAGGACCAGCACTCGTGAAATCTTATAAATTAATATTTTTTTAGTTCATTAAGTAATAATTTTAAAAAAATAAATAAAATTCAAACATCCAAATAACTAAATTTATCAACAAATTTTCAAATATTATTCAAAAGACAATTAAAAAGGGGTTTTTTTTTTTTTTTTAAAAAAAACTAATTATAAGCCAACCGCAAGACTCAGTTCAATTTATTTACTTGACAACGAACTTTGAGCCATTATTTAAAGGGCAGGAAAATTTACGAAATACTGCACAACCTCTAGACACCCCAGCATCCTAGAAAATCCATTCTTATCCGGAACATGAACGTCAAATGCGAAAAGGGCAATTTTTGTTGGAAATCCCATTCACACTGGGAAGATCAGACTTTGATGGAAACACCACTGTCATGGGGTACAGAAAGTCCATCGGGACCTTTGTTTTAAATCCCATTTTCACTGCTGGGGCCATCGGGAATTTTGTTGGAAATCCCATTATCACCGGGAAGATCAGGCCCACTGGGAATTGTGCCTGGATAATCCGTTGTTGAAGAATCTGATCCGATATTGCTGCAAATTCACAACCTCAGAATAATAAGGCAATGGAGAGGATGATGTTCACAAAGTCTAAATACGAGTCACGCACCTTTTGTCAACAATAATAACAGACCGAAGTTCACAATTGTTAAAGCTGCACATATAAGAGACCAAACATCAAAGTTTTCGTTGAACATCATAAAGATGGTTTAGTTAAAAAGGACCTATAGTAAAATGCAGAACCAGTGCTTACGGTCTGCAAATTTCACTCTTAATAGATGGATGACAATCATTTCCAAACGCATCAAGTGTGTTAACCAAGAAGTCAGTGTGGGCGACAACGGCAATCTCCTTTTCCTTCCGAGTCCATAACCTGGAACAGACTTGAAAAATTAGGATCCCAAGAAACGGAGAAACATGAAAGTCGGGAATTACTGGTGATTATGAAACCAAACCACTACAGATGAGAGTAATAAGTTATTGCTTCTCTGGTGTTTAAAAGAACAAGCAAGATCACCAGTTCAAGAAGCCCCTTCCCCTCGCAGCAATTGCCTCGTTTGCTTCGCAGACATCAGGCTTCCAGTAAATGTCAGCATCACTTTTTATCTGGAATTTGGAATAGCAAAATGTCATTTTTTTTTATGCAAAATTGATTGATAAAAAGAGAATCCCTATGTTCTTTTTTGGTTTGCTTTAACTAATGGATAGTGTAGAACTTGCCAATGAAAAATCAATTCCTGGAAAAAGAGGCCTGTACTCGCTTATGTTCTTCCTTTTATCACACCAGTGAAGTCCCTGCACCCCAGGAGTTATAACAGAGTAAGGAACACAACAATCCTCATCGGATTAATTATGTAACCAATAACCCCAATGATTTAAGCATATAACTGGATAAAAGACTTACCACATCACGAGTTTCAAGAACTGGAGAGAGTAAATATTAGCCAGAAAAACAAAGTGAAAAACAACCAATTGATTGGATATTAAATCTATGAGACTTGGCATAACTTACCAAACCTTCTCGGCAGCTGTCCAGTGCAATGAATGGAGGGCAGTTAAAACTTGATATTGCTGGCCTGTTACTGCTGCCAACATTTGCCACCATGAGTGGAGGGACATGCTCATCTGCTCCATTTTTATAACTTTCTCCACCAAAAACTCCAACGGCAGTTTGCATTGTCCTACAAATCATTAGCCATAACTTCGTTATATATTCTAGTAACTATGCAAAGATACCATGAGAATAAAGGGTAACTCCCAAAATGAAATCCTGATAGTATATTTTAGATCTCTGTCATTCTCTCCCCAGCCCACCCCCTGTGTTTCCATATGTTGGTGATGATCTTTTTATTCCAAGCTTTCAAGAATAGCCTTTACTTCATTTCTCCTTGTTTTAACCATGTAACTACATGAAATCCTTCAGGGAGATGCAAAGGAGAATGGGAGATAATATTTCTAAGCTCATGACACAGGAGGAACTAACATAGCAAGTTCTGGAAAAGATTTAAAACAATCAGTACCTTAACAATGGGGAAGTGATGACCAGCTTAATTCGCTTGGAAAGTCCAGTTGTTTGAACATGCTTGCGAAGATTGTCTACCTGTTAAAATCCCCTTAAAAATGTCATCCGGAATTCTTTGTGTGGCAGAAAAGCAAATTTATATTGAATATTATTTGTCTGAGACTTATGTAATAAGTTCTAATCAGAGAAAAAGATCATCAAATAAAAGTATATATCTGAGTCTTTTTAACGATAGTGTGTGCAACCAAGCGATTGTCCAGATAAGTATTGGAATGAATATATGCATATAAAACTACTAACAGAAACATTTTCTTTAATCAAATATAGAAGTATTTCTTTGTCATAACCCAAGAACTTTGAACTATTAGTCACAGTTTGCAAATTATTACTTGCTGCCAACCAAGCCGGGTAAGCTTAGCATCATAAAATTCTTTAGACAAGTATGCATTGTAGTCTTTTTCTCCAGCCACATTGTGAAATCCTTCAGCATGCCTAACCTGTAAACGTATATATAAGAGGAAAAAGGGTAAATTTGGAAATGAATTATATCTCAACATAATTATGTCATATATTCATGTATTAAGAGTTCCAACATGTTCCGTCTATGAGCAAGTGAAGAGTGCAGAGTAAAAACTGCTTCTGAACTAGATTGCGTGTATTAATTCTCAGGTCATTATGGAGTCAGGACAATAAGCAGAGATAAATGGACAAACCAGGTGAATAATTTTACAGCGGTGCGATGGGTACAAGCCTTGAACAAGAGAAACATCCATTTCTGCAATTGGACAATAAGTCATACAGCTTCAGAGCAAATTAGGCATCAAATGACATTAGGAAATGTGATATATCCACGAAGCTCCTCCTACCCAGAACTTTCACTGAGAAATATTATAGCAAAGAGTTTATGAAAAGTTATATCCAGGGAAAACATGATCATGTACAAGATAGGAGTATAACATAATTTTTGGTTTGCAAGGAATTCGAAAACCACTTTGGTCCCTATTTTTCTTAAGAAACCCTTTTTGTCCCCCGAACTATTTTCTGGCTAAATTCTTTTTTCGATCCGGATACATTCGAGACAGTTTCTTGCCAGTAAATGCTTATTCATGCACATGTCAGAGAATTTTTTGCCGCTAATTAAGATTGTTTAAGCTCTATGAGGGTTCACTCCTTTTAACAGTACAAAATAGATGAAATGCGAGTGAAGGAATTGAGTGTAAACTGATATGGCCTGATACCCATGATCACATGGGCAAGAGAAAAATAGAATATGTGAAAGATATGATTTTTAGTCAAAAAGGAAATTAGTACATTTAAAAATAACAATATATGGCCAAATGTCGCAACTTCTTCATTTAGCTCTGATAAAGAAAAGAAGATCGAGACGAGTGTAAGAAAAAATTTTATTTTTTTGTACCTGTACCACACGTTTGAAAATCAAGAAAGAAAAACATGACAAAGCGAAAAAGGAATATATTTTATAGACGCATTCTCGACCTCTGGTTCCAAGGTGACCAAACCAAAATCTCAAATCATAACAAACATATCATCAGATCAGACCAAACGATTCCGCAATAGGAAAAAGTCATCTTTAACACATTGGCAAACACGAATAATGCAAATCCTTTTGTACAAGGACAGTGGATGAAGGAAAGAAGAACATTAACAGCTAGTTTGGGAGTTTTAATTGGGGAGAAAAGAAGACAAAGTTTAAGTTAGGAGAGAAAAGAAAATTTGGAAAAAGAAGATAAATTGTATTAAAGTCATTTGGGAGGAGCATGGAAGAAAAATATATATATATTTTTTTTGAGAGTTAGAAAGAAATGAAATAATGAATTATTTAAAGTTAATTTTACAATAATAATCCTATATAAATTTGATGTAAAATATAAAAAATAATTATGACATGGGTATTATGGAGATTTTACTCAGATTTCATTTAACTCTACCCTCCGGCCTCCGTCTTCATCCGTCTATCTTTCTAGTTTAGGATTGATCGGGAATCACTAGCAGGAGAGACTCATCGTCTTTCCGCCTCTCTCCCTTTCTCTTCTTCTCTCTCAAAAAAAAACTTCCGAACAGAACAAGACCTCCATCTTCCAAAAAATCTTCTCTTCTCTCCTCTCCAAATCCCTCCTCCCAAGCTAGGCGTAAGAAAGAAAGAGTGAAAAATGTTTGATAAGAGAATGGATAATATGGAAAACAAATGGATAAAATATCTATTATACTACCAACTTATAATTAGAAGAAAAAAAGAAGAAGAAGAGCTTCAATGACTTAATAAACTTATAAATAGGGTAGGGAGGAGTATAATCGGTGGCAACATGGCGAAGTTAAAACAACGGTTAGAAAAGCTTCGACAATCTGGTTATCAGTGTCCTCCTAGTAACGAAAATGAAAAACGGAAAAGGTTTACCTGAGAATGTAAGGAAAGAATTAAACCAAAATTAGGCGAGAATGGTGTTTCTTCTTCTCGTCGCTAATGCTACCAATTCTAATGTTCATTAGGAGGGTGTTGATTGTGGATATCCATCAGTTGCAATCATGGCAAGCACGTTCCATACATGACCTGTACCGCCGTCGTTTCAGTTTCAACTTTCATCTTATACGAATTACGCTAGCTGCCTGTCTATTCCACGGATCTGGCAGATTTATATCGCATATTTTTCAATTTAAAGTCAAAAGGATATCAAATCTCACTTCATGTTTAAATATTCTAATGTATCTTCTAAAATCTAGTTTTTTTTTTAAAAAAAAAAAAATTTAAAATACAAATATTTTTAGAAATTTGTGCACGTTTCTATAGATATTAATGTTCTTACATTAAATTTCTTTTCGTGATTTGATAAAAAAAAAAAAGTTAAAATAATTAAACTAAAGATGCCGTGATTTGAAGATAGAGTTATATTTTGAAATTAAAATTTTTATAAGATCATGATCCTCGAAAATAAATTTCAAACAAAACTAACAGGAATCAAAATAACTAAATAGAGGACACAAAAAATTAAAGCATGATACTTCTTCTGTCAAAAAATGAATATCCTATAATTCATTTTGAATTGTATGGAATTGAATGTCTCATTTTTTAAATTAGTAAAGATTTTATTAAGAATATTGATAAAAAAAATGTGTAATGAACTAAGTTAAATTAGAGTATTATTTTTTTATTTCCTAAGATATTTCAAAACTTATAAAAAATAAGGGATAGCATTGTGAATATAAAATTCTTAAATTGAAGAGATGATATTTATGTCTCAAATACCTCTTATTTATCTAATTTATAAAAAAATATGGTATTCTTTCGCAATAAAGTTTGACTTATATTATTAGGGAAAAAAAAAGGCTTTTATAATATTTGATTTCACATGTTTGGTCAAGCGAAGTATGATCTCACAAATTTCTTTTTCATTTATTATGATCCCTCAACATTTTATGGGCAGCTTTTATGGTTCTAACTACTATTTTTCAATAAAACATTAGTCGTAACTAATCATTTATCGACATAGGATAACATTTTAGGAGAAAAATTGTTAATATCATCCTTACTACTCATAATCTAACCAATCACTTTAAAAAAAATAAATAAAAATTTAGATGTATTTGGATTAACAAATCCAAATAAATTAACTAGACAACCAAAATTGATTCACAACTCTTGGGTTGGTTGGATTTTGAATAGCAGGGATGAGATAGACAATTTTGCTACTGAAAAGTTATCCTGTATCAATAAAATGATCTATTTCAGGAAGTTTTTTACTAGATAAAATGACAATTTGGATCAAAATGGTTGTACATAATATGTTGAGGAACTATAATGGCTATCCATAATAGGTTAAGGGATCCTAACGGCTGAAAAAAATACTTATGAAATCATACTATAATTTGATCTAAGGGATCAAATAGATTAAAAGTCCAAAAAAAAAAAACAATGTCGAGGGAATGATAAAAATCGTAGTTTACGGAAAAATCCAAATAAATCGAAATCAAGACAAAAGGATATTCCTTTGGCTTCTTCTCCAAGCAGCGTATTATGTCACCGTTGGCTCTATAGGAATAGGAACGACCACATTCAATCTTATTTGGCTCCATTTGCCAAATTCCTTTCAGTGAAATGCATCATTAGTATTTATTTTCATCACCAAAATGATTCATATTTCATTCTCTTTGCATTGATTGATTTAATGTGACGAGGTAGCATGCACAACGGAAAAGTCGGCAACAAACCCGTGACACTATCTACTTACTCTCCGAACAAAGTGCAGAAATTAAACTGATGAATGAATGAAAAAAAAAAAAACCAAACATTCACGAAGTGCCTTCGCTCGTGATAGATTATCGGTCACTATTGTTTATCTTTAGCATCAGTTATACTACTGTTAATCAATAGTTATGATGAGTCTACGGGAACTGGCCACATAAGATTTGTGGTAAACAAGGAAAAAGAAAAGCCTCCGGCGAAAATAATGACAAAGCAAAAAAAGTACTTTACTCACGCAACTCAGTCAAGAGGATAATGACAGAGAGGAGAAAGATTACGATTCTTCTGTAATCATTCTCGACCTCATGGTTTCAGTTCAACAATGTCGAATAACAATAATAATAATTCTCCAAACAGGAAGGGGGGAAAAAAATCAACAGGAATCAGGCAAGTTCAGAGAAGCAGAAAACATAGGCAAGCAGCACAAATCAACCATATTAAATTACTATCAAAAAATGAAAATGCAGAAACGGAAAAGAGTTAACCGGAGAAAGAAGAGGAAGCGATTCAAGCAGCCTCCAATCTGAAAGTCACCAACGTGAGATTGTCGCTGCTGTGCTACTATTTCTTCTGCTTCTTCTTCTTCTTCTTCTCCTTTGCTTACCAGGCAATTGCAATAAGAAGGGGGAGGCGACTGTCCGCTATAAATACTATCCTGAGATTGGAGAAATGGAGAAGACGCGGAATATAATATAATATTTTAACTGTTCTGAAAATTTTTTCCAGCTTCAATCACACTCTCCACCATCGTAATATCTATATACATGTATAATTTTTTTTTTTCTCTCTCCCAGTGTTTCCCGTAGATCTCAGTGTCTCACTCGGACATCGGATCTAATTGCATTGCCGCCAACGAATCTCTTTATTTATTTATCCCAATCGGGTCAGATTCGGGCCTTTTTTTACTTCGTCGCACAACTTTCAAATCGCAAGTCGCAACCAATGGTCGATATATGTACACTATGAAATCCTCAATTATTGAACAAAGTAACTGATGAAATTTTAAATTAAAAATATATTTATTTTTATAAAATAGATACTCATATACGAAAAGTGTAGGATTGTGCCAATCATTAGGAAAGTTAGGCAGTTGCCTGAAGTCCTGACCCCTGGTAATATATATAAATATAAATATAAATATAAATTTATATATATATATATATAAATATAGGGTAATGTTATTGAATATTACGAAACACATCTTATATAGGATTTTAATTAAGTCTCTAACGATAAAAAATTAATTGTGAATTGTTAAAAAAAATCAAATTTTTCTATAAGAATTACTTTTTTTGTAAATATTTTTTATAAAGTACTACTTGGTTATATTATATTATATTTTATTTAAATAAAAGATAGTTGATCATTCATTTTGATCGTTAGAAACTTAACTAGATTACTCTATAAGGTGTGCTCCATAATATATAATATATCGGATTTGCTAAGGTGAGCTTCGTAGCGCGCCCTAATGCACGCTCCAACCGTTACCGTAACGGAATTTTTGCTCCGTTTGGTTATCTGCATGAGCACTGTAGCAAAAATTCCATTACGGTAACTGTTGGAGGGCACATTAAGGCGCTCTCCGAAGCGCACCTTAGCAAAACCG